>SNQJ01S0028810.1:312999-324550 GCA_010110895.2 Picea sitchensis
AATAGACCAGCTCAAAACCATTGGTGATATCGGTGTCTTTTTGTGTTTATTATTTCTTTATCCATGTGTTCACAGTTTTAGTTTATTTTTGTTTAATTCTTGCTTGTAGTTTGTTTTGTTTCCTCTAACCCTTCCTTCCACAGCTGTCATGCTCTGCAAGACCCAACAGGGCATGTAAGCACCCTCGATTTGCTCACCAGGTGACGAATTGGGTGTGAACAAAGGGGTTACTTATTGTTTCAATTACAAAATTGCATATTCATCCATTACAGCTGCAGAAACCCTAAATCATTTTCTTAAATAACTTTCTTATCAACCATTGGAGTTTGCTCAAAGTTTACACACTTATTCTCCTTGGTCCAGTGCACTTTTTGGAAAAATTTGAGGGGATTTCAGTGGATGATTTTATTTCTGTAATACATTGAATGTTACAGCTAGGATGATATAATTTGCTGCAGAAAAGTGTTTACAACAACCTTATGATTTTATGCTACAATATTGGTTTCTCGTCTTGAGTTTAGCTAGTCATTTACTAGTCTTTCTCTTGTATTTTCTACTTGATCTCTAACATTTATTGAGAATCTTATGATACCATTTACTTGTTTATATACACAATTATATATTTCTTCAAATTAGGGACATCAAGCTTAACTTGTTGATCCAACTAACGTATATCATTGCAAAGTGTCTGTTCTTATGTCTTGGGTAGGTACAATCATCCGAAGAAGTACTATGCCTTTGGGGAAACAATTACCTGACTTACAAGGAATATCTTACCACCTTTCATCCCACTTAGAATTGACCTCTAGGGGCTTCACTTGCTTCCATTTCCATATTCATCTCCATCCCTCTAGGGTCGCTAGGATCGCCTCCCAAGAGTGATCTAGTCACCCTTGAAGTGCGGGATCTACATTGAGGTAACATTGGGCGTAGGATTCCCAAGTTGTAGCACTTGTTTTTTGTGGTTGGGTTGGGATTTTCCCAACCTACAAAATGCACTATAACATGGCATAAAATCATGGCCAGAGTGGTGCAATGTCAACATGATGATACCTTTCCGATATTAACATGGGACCTTGGGATTAGAGGGCTGGGCATTGCATTCACTGATATAGATGAGTGGATCCTTGCAAGGGGAAATATTTTAGATTTTCCATTGAGATTTAGTTTTGAGGAGACTGTTTCACTTTTTAGTGATTTGCCGAGGTATTATAACTCATTACTTTGGCAGCATTATGTTCAAATGAAGGAGGCCATGCTTGGATTAGAGTGGTCATGGAATTCATTATCAATTTATATGGAGGCCGATTGTTACTTTAAGCAGTTCTCTCATGAGATGCATGAGAGTGGATCCCTAGTAGAGAGACTCGTTGATGGGTTGACCAAGTTTTTGCAATACCATGTTACTCTACCCATCAGTAACATTCTGACGAAGACCTTTTATTCTAGTACCTCGTTGAAGAATGAGTTGAGAGGAGGATGATTCACATCTTTTAGGTGGGTTTGGGACCCAGGTATCATGTTCAGTTTCAGTTGAGTTGAGTTGGCAGAGTGTCAGGTTTTAATGGAATTGCTTGAGGACAAGAAATCTTTGGAAAGGGAGGACTGTCATGTCCCCATTTTTGGATTCCCTTATTATGTAGTTAGAGTCACTTCAGGAGATTTGAGTTGGTGAAGTCTAACCTGAAAGTGACATTAAGGAGGAAAAAGAAGAAATAAGGGTGAATAAGTGGCTAAATGAGTAATTAATCCAAAAAGCATAGGAAAAGTCACTGAATCCAAATTGAATGGAGAAATAGAAGAAAAAGGGGTTTTCGAGTGACTTAATTAATTAATCATTCACAACTTAGGAATAAGTCACCAAGCTTAAGTTATTTCAATGAAAAATTAGATCGGGGAAGGTATAAGAAGAGTAATTCAAACTAATTCCTCATTATGTTATGATTTGATGTTGAGAAGAGTTGGAAACCACCACCTAGATTGGTTTTGGTGTTGGAAGAAACACCCTAGACTATCGAAGATACCATCTAGGTATTTCATCGTTCTAGTTCAGGAGTCTTTCGATCTATTGCAGTGATTGCGCAGCTCATCTAGTGAGGGCACAAGGGTTAGAGAATTTTTTGTGTAGCTGCATGAGACCAAGGCTTATCTCACCAATTCTTTCTGACCTAGTTGAGGATCATCTAGGGCACCTCTTTTGAGCCACCAATCATTAGATTCTGATAGTGGAATTTACCAGGTCACATCAGTCAACCAGAAAGTGCACATCTCTTAAGGAGGGACGTTTGAGGTTCTAGGAGGATTTTTGAATCAGATCAGAGGAAACCCATCTGACCCATTACAGATTCCAGGATACACATTTCGAGACAAATATCATTGGATTTCATCGGTGTAATCACTAGGGTGCACTCATAGAGCCTAGGAGGTGCACAACCCCCAAGAGGATGACATTCAAAGATTTAGGGGTCATATCTTCAGCCCAACAATTATCAGGAGGTTATTAGGGACTAGGGCGCTCATTTTGGGACAATTTCCAGGCGGATCTGTCGAGTATAGCCACCAAGGCGAGTTTTCTAGCATTTGCAATAGTTGCCATGAGTTTTCAGAACTGTATTTTGGCGATCTATCCATGATTTTGAATATCTATCCATATATTATGTTCACGGGTATTTTATATTCATTACATTGTATTCATGTGACGATCCATGAGATCTAACTGATGATGATTTCTCTTCTTTCCACATTCCAATTGTATTTATTTCTTTTCCCATATAATACATGCTATTGATATTGTGTTGATTCATTACTTCACATGCTTCATGTATATGTCCAAAACGTATTTGTATGACACACACATGCAAAAATCACCAAACATGTTAAAAAATTAATTAAAACGCATCCAAAAGCCCCCAGAGTATCAGATTCGAGAGTCAGAGCATTATATCAACAATAAATATCCAGATCCACCAGATTTGGGATATTTCACATTGTTTGGGATTTATATTGATGAGATATAGTCATTTCTCCATGATCATATCTAGGGAAGTTATGCATGTCTCCTTCACCAGGTTTTTATATCCATCTTGTTTTTTTTTTATAATGTGGTCCTCCTAACCTTGTCTCTAGAAGGATTATAGAGACAGTTTGATGCCCTAGCTCACTTATACAATTGTTGATAGTTGATGGTCAACCTAGGTAAAACCAAGGTTATGATCTTCAATGGGTTGAAGAAGTCCATGAACCTTCATTTCTTCTTTAGAAGGGAGGAGATCGATATCACCAATGCATAACCATACTTGGGAGTATGATTTTTGGGACACCATTTCAGTTTTTGATTGTCCATTCAACCTCTAATTTCCAAGGGCTATGGGTGTTGTAGGAAAATTCCCCTGTGGACAGGTGAATATCCTCTTGGATCCTAGACCCCTATTACCAAGACAAAAAGATGCTAACATTGGACACTAACATTCCTTTAAATGTAGTTAAACTCGTCAAAGGGAAAAGAGGAAGAAAGTATGATGTACCTTTTTCTGAAGCTTGACCTCTCTTAGTCTAGGATGAACTTGATATTCAAGCTCTTTAATGAGATCTGCAATCCAATAGACAATAAAGACAATGCATATTTCCTATTCTACCAAGATTAGTTTAAACTAAATTTATCAAAAAAAGACAATTATATGTAACCATACACAAACTTGAAGGAAACATGCCAATCATATATTAATGAGAACATTACAATGCACTTACAATTTGCAGATGCAGTTGAAACAACCTCTCCAAGTCCTCCTTGTCCAACCCCTTGCTCGAAAGATCCACGATCATAATGAAAATACTTTTTTCTGATATTCTCTCTCTTTTCACCATGAGAATTCCTCCTTTTATAGGCTTTCAGAGGCTCAACCACCTTAGTTATATTTGGAATAAGTTGAGGATATGACTCCATCAATTGTGGAATCTCCCTTAGATGCATCCTAATGCTTGGATTCAATCCAAACCAACTCGGATCACCTATAGTTGTCCTTAGAGATAAGGGGGATTTCTTCCCATGATTCTCTCAACCAATTGACGCTCCCTCAAAATTGGAAATAGAGCATTGCAACACTCTCTGCTATATGGATAAGGAGCACTAGCGCTCCCTGCATGTGAGCAGGGGATCACTGATCTTCCAAAAGTTCGTTAAAATGACCATTTCTCAAGGAAATGTTTCTTTCTTAGTTTGTCCAATGATGTGTTTTCCCCTTCCAACATGTCTTAGAGGATGTATCAAGTGTTTCCATAGTGTCGTTTGCAATGTGACACATGCAGAACGCGAATGTGACATTTATGACACTTGTGACAAAAGTGTGACACTTGCGACAATGATAATGTGACATTATCGAAGTGAGGAATTTTGACGTGTAACATTGGGTCCTTAGCCCTTCTCAAGAGACAATGTTTTCGCCACTATTTTCAGGATATCTCATCCAATATATCTCTCATGGACTCCCTTATCTGACCCACTGTTATATATGGCTCAGAGATTTGGGGGGATTCCTTACTAGAGTCTGGTTGGGATTGAGAGAGTCCAAACCCTTCTCCATTGTCACATCATTAGATGCAAGAAAACAATTCCTCATCACATCATCCTAATAGAGTCTGGAGCTCGACCCTTTCAACTAGAGAGTATTCATATTGATCTATTTTCTGCATCACATATGGGGCTTCGCTGACTTGTAAAAGGGGTGAGACCGGTACATGTACCTACTTTATTTCTCTTTGGAGACCATTTCCATCCTAGCACATTGGATTGGGATTGAGGTTGGTTCGCAGGGGTTTCATATCTTTCAGAGTCTGTGAGCATTCAGATTGACCACCTCCCTCCATTTTGGTATTCTTTGGATGCACTTTGCCATCTCCTACCGACTAGACATGTGTTTAACAAGATTACCAATGATGACATTTGTAGGCAGTTTATCTAGATCACTTGGGTTAACCCTTTTGGTGGATTAAGCCAAAAGAAGGCCTTTTATGATGAGCATTTATTGGATATTAGTGATGGACTCATCGCTCGAACATAATATACATTCCACCATTAAGTTCATTCTCTTCACATTTTTCTAGGTCAACTCAGAGTGGGATCTCATTGACTTCGAGTAGAGACAGATCACCAGATAAACCGATTAGACATGCTCTGTTAGCTATGCCATATTTAGGAGGTTGAGACTGAGGAGGAATTCATCTTCCATTCCCCATTTATTATGATATTAGGTGGTGATTTCATTGCTATTCAGAGGGACTTAGACCCTCATGGGATTCTTCAGGTATCTGGATCAACGATGCTTAACCTTATACATTTAGGAGGCCTTTAGGATCCAAGTCCATACTCTTCATCCTCCTATGAGACCAGACCCTATTCGAAAAATTGCCTCCTTCTTCACAGTGCTACCCTCAGGAAGGGGCACTAAAATACAGAACAACACTAGCACAACCCTGGACTCTAGATTGGTGCGGATATGTGAGACCTTCCTTCATCCCACGAGATTTCATTGACATGATTAGAGCAGAACGAATCCCTTCTCAGGAGATGGAGGAGATCTCCTAGACCTTGTCGGTGCACTACTTCTACTAGTCAACAACACAACAAAAAATCTAACTTTCCTACTAGCTCCTCCTCAAGACATCCTACTATACTCAACTTCCTTCACTCGACCTCGAATGATAGGAGAGATAGCTCCACTCTAGGACAAACACATTTCCTTACTTCCTTTTCTGGCTTCTCTTGTCCTTAGATTTTCCCCTACAATACATTTCATCATCAAAGAAGGTCTTTGAGCTTGGGGTTTAAGGTTCTTCATGCATTAGAGTTGGTCTCACTCTCTACTACTCTACCTTATTGCGCTTTACTTTCTATATCTTGCCTTTTATAGGAGACCATTTGGTACTCCCGCATTGCTCTGACATCATTGTACTCAATAGTCCCTTTGACCTATTTTTGTGGTCATTAGTCGGACATTAATAAAATTATGTTATATTATCTAAATCATTTGTTAAAGCTTAAATTGATGGTAATTGAATTCAATTAAATATTTTCAGCATCCTCTTTTTTTATTATTTATTAAATAATATTTATTTAAGATATTAAATATGCTAGTTTTTTTTGAAATAATCCTTGGATATCTAAATGGAAATGCTGGAATTCAATCTATCTCAATTTGAATGCTTTAACAAATTTTTGTTTCAATGATCCTTGCAAATTTAAAGACGGATCTTGGCAATTTAAAATGTCATAATTCATGAATGATAAATTTCTCATTCAATATATAGTTTAGGTATCAATTGCAGACTGTACATGAAAATAAAACTCATTTTGAATTGACCCTAATGATTCAAATAAAATGTTACATTCCTCAGCTTCACAAATTTGTTGGAATTGTTATTTTGCTAATAGTGGTTGAATATAGATCTGATAAGATTTTTGCTAATTTTGTTTTTCAATTGGAACCTTTAGATGTCACTTTACAATGGTAGAGACTTAACAAGAGATATTCTTTTAACATAAAAATATTAATGACTATACTTCTTGTCTTCTGACATCAAATAAAATGTCTGACAATTTTGATCCCATGACAAGGTCCTCAACATTGAGTTGATTTTGATCTTGTGTTGCCTTCATACCTCCCATTTAGAGATGAATTCATGACCAACATGACTATGATGTGGGTAAGCTTGACAAGGCTTCTCACATTTTGCAATTTTCAGAGTGCAGGAATTTAGAATTAAGATCCTGAACACCAAATTATTCATGTCACTATTGCATAATAAATTTTAGTTGAGTATTCACTTCAAACATAACTAGTAGATGCAATGTAGCCACTAGGGGTGTCCATATATAGAAGGAAATACAATGCCAACCACTTTGGAATGGGTAAATACTAGTCATATTACTAAAATGTTTTGTTCATTTGTTTTGTTTACAAACCATTGTATATAGCATTCATATGTTGTAAACCAATGGTAAGTAGTGAGTAACAATATTGCAAATATCTCCGATTTCTCATGATGTTTTCTCTTTTTCTTAAGTTTTTCAAGTTCACAAATTTGTCCAATATCTTTATATTTCTTTAGTTCTTAGTTTATTATTATCAATATTTTAGTCGATATTTTCAATAAGTTTCATTATGGACCCTCGATGTATATTTCTTGAAACAATATTTGCAATGTTGGTAAGTAAGTTTTATTTATGTGCTATTTGTGATGATTACAACAATTTCTTATATGGGTACATTAGGATGAACATTGCAAGAGTAAATTAGGAAGTAAAGTATAATTTTTGTTGTAGATATCTTCAGTCTAGGAAGTAATTTTTTCTTTTGCATTTTTGGAGGTGAACATCCATTTGATTTTAAAGATGATAAACACAAATGCAATGTGGAGCATAATCAACTTGTGATTTCACCAATTAAGCAAATTCTTGAATATTTTAAACTTGTATTTATATTACTGAAATAAGATGACAAATAAAGGTGAACAAAATATTTGTTGACAATTTGTTTTTTTTTTATTGGGATTCCTAGGGACAATCAATAGAACTATTATTATGAATGTGAATGATTTTTTTTAACATACAATTTGTTTATTTTTAGAGTATGACATGGAATTGTTGTCTCTTTAGACAAATTGCTGTAGAAGTTTTGGAACATTATTTCTTCTAGGATTCCAAAAATTATATTAAATTTATTTGGGATGTTACTGACATGATAAGTTGAGATAATCCACAGTATAACTTTGGGATAACATTGGAAAACATTGGACCTGCAACTATTGGTAGAAGTTGACACTCTGCATTAGACTACAATGTTCTAAAAATTATTAATTATGGTAAAAAAAAACAAACAATTACCATTGAAAGTGTCTCTCACTTGGTTCGTGACACTCATAATTTATATTGTCATTATGATGACCTCCTAGAGTAAGTACATGTTTGTTATACCATTGTTTTTATAAAAGAAATAGATACATTTTTAAAAAATGTGAAGATTAATCATGTAGATAGAATTGAATTAGGGCTAATAACGTTTAGCATATTCAATCCGATAACTATGGACAATGATCACTAGTCTATGATAAATAAATTTTTGCATTGAAAAACTTCTTGTAGTTTATTTTGTCAAATACTTATCAAATCAACAACCGTTTAACATTTTTTATTTTTTTACATTGTGTATTTTTTTTTGGGCGAAAAGAACATTTTCATGTACACATGTATTTGGGCCACCGATAATTTTTTTTCTTTTTCATCAATCGTTAACATTAATTTGTTTGTTTTTACATTGGGTAGTGTTTTCTTGGAATTTTTTTTTTATGTGCACATCAAAAATGTTATATTTTTTCTAAGAAAAACATTATTCAATGTAGAAAAACAGGTAAATGTTGACTATTGATGAGAAAATATTTTCTTATTAGTGGCCCAAATGCATATGCACATGAAAATAATTTTTCTGCCAAGAAAAAAACTGCACAATGTAGAAAAACAAAGAAACGTTAACAATTGGTGATTTGATGGGCATTTGACAAAATAATCTATAAGAAGTTTTTCAGTGCAACTTTTTATTTACCATAGCCTAGTGATCATTGTCCATATTTATTGGATAAAATATGTTAAACTTTATTAGTTCTAATTCAATTACATCTACATGATTGATTTTCAAGTTTTTGACAAGTGAATCTGTTTCTTTTATAAATGAAATGGTATAAAAAAAATGTATTTCCTTTGGGAGGTCATCATAATAACAATATAAATTTTGAATGCTACGAAAGAAATGACAAACATTGTCAGTGGCAGTTTTTTGTTTTTTTTACCATAATTAATGTTTTATAGAACCTTGTGTTCTATTGCAGAGTGTTAACTTTCACCAATAACGCTTCAGGTCCAATGTTTTCCAATGTTATTCCAAGACTAGACTATGAAGCATTTTGACTTACCATGTCACTATTATCCTGACAAAATTTAATGTACTTTTTGGAATCTCAGAAAAATGGATGTTCCGAAACTTTTGTAGCAATTTGTTTGAAAAGATATGAATTCCATGTCATACTCTGAAAAGAATCAAATTGTATGTTTAAAAAATTCATTCACATTCATAGTAATAATTATAATAATTTCTATAAGAATTTTAGTGAAAAGAAAAACAAACAGTCTATAGATATTTTGTTCACCTTTGTTTGGCATTTTCTTTTAGTAAGCTAGATACAAGGTCAAAATATTTAGGAAATTGTTTAATTAGTGAAATCACAAGTCAACTATGTTATGGATTGCATTCATGTTAATCATCTTTAATACCAAATGGATGTTCACTTCCAATAATGAAAAATAAATAAATACATCCTAGACTGAAAATATCTGTGGCAAGAGTTAGACTTCGATTCCTAGTTTGCTCTGGTAATTTACATCTTGATGTACGAATACAAGAAATTGTTATGATCATTACAAATAACTCACAAACGAGGTTTTTACTTACCGATATTGGAAATATTAGTTTTGGCAATGTATCGTTGAGGGTCCAGAATGAAACTTATCAAAAATATCAGTAATAATAAACTTAACACAAAATAATTTTGAAAATGTTGGTCAAGTCAACAACTTGAAACATCAGTAAAAATAAACAATATCGAAATAAATCGAAGATATTTTCAACACTACTACTCACTACTTATCATTTGATTTACAACATATGAATGTTAAATGGAGTCTTTTGTAAACAAAACAAGGAAACATAACACTTTAGTAATATGATTGTTATTTACCCATGATAAGGTAATCAAAATAGAGTTCCCTCTATATATGGACACCTCTAGTGGCTACATTGCAGTTATCGGTTATGGTTGAAGTGAAATACCCAACTAGAATTTACTATGCAATAGTGACATGATTATAATTTGGTGGCCAACATTTTAGATCTAAAGTCCTACACTCAAAATTCGAAATGTGAGAACCCTTGACAAGCTTATCCACATGATAGCCTTGTTGGTCATGAAATCATATATGACTAGGAGGATTGAAGGAAGCACAAGGTCAAAATCAATTCAATGTTTAGGATTTTGTAGTGGGATTAGAATTGTTGGGCATTCTATCCGTTGTCTGAAGACATGAAGTTTAGTCATTATTGTTTTTCTGTTAAAAAAATATTTCTTGCTAAGGTTTTGCAAATGGGGTAGCAAGCTAAGTGAGCTTGATTGTGGGTAAAAAATCCATATTTAAGCGCGCTTGAGCCAGAGGTGTCTTGGGATGGGTGACTGCCTGGGAAGTCTTGGTTACCAGGTGCAAGCCCCAGAAGTGATGATTGATGCTATGTGATTCATTTCACTGGTTGCAATCCCATTTCTTCACCCCTGTGAGCATCACCTGATGCAATGAGTACTAAGTGGACTATTCAAATCATGAGAATTATTGGTTAGTTGCGACTAATACTCATGGATATGGGTCATAGATTAATGACTTACACTACACAGTTAATCCCAAAAATGTTATCTAATATGTTGCACTGTGGAAGCCCCTCTAAACATATTTCTTGCTAAGTCTCTATTACTATAATGTGACATTTAGAAGTGTCAATTGAGAAATATAATCAAAAAAAATCTTATTAGAGTTATATTCAATTTTTCTATTCAAGTGCTATTCATAAATAAATATTCCACAAGTTGAAGAATGTAACTTTCTATTTGAATCATTGGAGTCACTTCAGAATTAGTTGCATTTTCATGTAAAATCTACAATTGAAACCTAAATTGTATATTGAATGATAAATTTATCATTCATGAATTATGACCAATTCAATAGCTAATACTTGTTTTTAGATCTACAAGTATCATCGAAATAAAAATTTGTTAAAGTATTCAAATTGAAATAGATTCAATTTCAATGTTTCCAAATAAATAGGGAAGACTTGTCTTTATATATCCAACGAATTTTTGGAAAAGAAACCTAGAATCTTTAACCTCTTAACTAAACATTTTTTAATAAATAATAAAAAATAAAGGACATGGAAAATATTTAATTGGATTCAATTACTATCAATTTAAGATTTAACAAAATGTTTGAAAATATTAAAAAAAACTAAGAATTAATTCTATATGTATTCATTACCACCTACATTTTGACCCAAAGAAGATGCACTGTTGTTTATTTTTTTGTTTATTCCCATGCCATAAACTATTTTTCATACTACCACATTGGATGGTTTCATACATAGGTCATTCCCACTACTTATCAATACATTTTGAGACATCAACTTGCCATATATAATTTTCAAGCGTTGTATTTGTGAAATATTCTTTACAACATCACTACACTAAAGTGACAAGAAATTTAATATTTCATCACGCTATCTTCGCGAAAACACGATCATTTGACATAACCCTATGTAAATAAATAAACTTGATAAAAATAGGATTCAAATATTAAACAGACAAATATTGAACACAATTGTACATGCCAACGTTAGAGTCTATACATAGAACTAAAGTTACAAAATAAAATATTTAAAACTATAATATAAATCAATAACATAGTATG
>SNQJ01S0028811.1:19472-30391 GCA_010110895.2 Picea sitchensis
TAGAGAGACAAGGCATACTTTATTTCGATTGTCATCCTAGTCGGGTAGACAGAATCAAAACCAAATAGTTTTGCAAATCGTTTCACGTCCAATTTGAAGGTAATGCAATCAAACGTTATGTTTTATTAATGAAAAAAGATACGATCAGATCTAAACTAAATCGTTTGAAATTATTATAGCTGTCATTTCCACAGGTAGATTAATTGAAACAGGTACGAGAATCAACTCATACAAAATCGTAACCAGAGTAATTTGACTTTGGTTAGAATCAACATAAGTTATAATTGGTTATTGTAAAATAGGAAAATAAACTCGATTGGTTTTGAATGAAATCATTGATTTCAAACGAATCATGACCGAGTTTAAAATAGAAACAAATCGTGAATCCGGATATAACCAATCTCATTTTACAAATCAAATTCAAACAGAGTATCTATCGCAAATACAAATCCAACTGATAACATGGTCGAACTAACAGTAAACCAATGCGAATTAACTGGCTGGGTTTTGTATGATCGTTATGAATCAAATCCATTTTATGATTTGGGCGCGTTGGTACAAGCTTAAAATAAAAAAACAATGTTCGCGAAGAAACAAAGTCACATCGGAAACGATACAAGTTATATTCCTGTTGTTTGAAAGTCATATGGTACAGCAAGCGTAACAATTAACCTCATCAAAATCGTTACCAATCATAACGTATGCATCATAACAAAATCGAAACGAAATGTGATTGTGTTCAAAATTGAATATGAGAAACAGTTTATGTCTAGAATAGATACAAATGACTTCAATTGACAGCAGAGAATCCATTTTAACTCACTCAAACAAATCAAATCCTTATTAAGATCAATCAAATCGATGAAAATCTAATAGAAGCTAAACTGGGAAAAATGAAATTCCATTTAATCAAAGCAAAGGTATGTATAGAATGCATACAATGTAACAAAGCCAATCAATGTTGTGAACAGAGCTATTTAAAACTGAATTCGAATCGTTATATAAACAAGTGATATCAAAACATACCTGTGTAACGACGAGGCTGCTCAATTATGCCAACTTAGAATTCACGACAATCGTGGCTGATTCCACATTTTTAAACAAAATGGAGCTTGCCATATTTTGTTTCTTGTATGTCTCTTGTAGCTTGGCCTTTTGACTGGTAAGCAGTCCAACCTGGTCCTCCAAAGATTGAATTCTTGACTGGAGTATTGGTACATCATTATAATATCGCTTTAACCATGAACTGCATTGATCACAAGGTGGCACTGTAGGTTTAGACAGAGTAGGAGAGGGTTTGGATAAATGATCGGGGGCTTCACAAGGCAACTTAATGCCTGGGTAGTTAGGGTCATCTTGTAGACAGGGGGGTAGGTTTGACACAAAGTCATACGAGCGTTCGACACACAAACCTTGCGAATAGGGGTATTTGCTAGCCAAGAAATGCTCCACTTCCGAATCAGAGTCCTCACACAACACAATACGGTTTGGTTCGATAGGGGGTTTTGGCTTATTTCTTGCCATTCATGAAATTAGACGTGCATTCTTTTTCCCTTTGGCGTTTATAGTATGGTTGGCTTTGGGCTTCTTGTTCATAGGCTTAACAGTCTCGACGCTATTAGACACAGTGTGGGGTAAGTCAGCAGGAGGGTCGGTCGAGGGTGTAGGCAGAAGGATATGGTAGGGTACTGGGGGCACAACCTTGACCTCACTCACCATAGGTATATCAACCTGTGTAGGGTTCGAATCCTCAAAACTGTTTTGAGCCACAAAATTGCTCCAACTAACCCTGAGTAGACTCAAATGACAGACAACAATAATCTTTACCAACCCATAATGAAAAAGGCTACTATCAGCCTGGTTACTTTTGTACTTCTTCGACATTTTAAACAAGCTTCTATGCAAATAATAGGGCATATTGAGATGATATCCCATAAAAACCATAAGAAAACGTAGGTGGTGTAAGAATACAAACCCATACCGACCTTCGCAGGTGATAAATTGCTTGATTATCATCAATAAATCATGCCAACGTTGTTTAAGCATCGTTACTGGCAAACCTTTATCACATGAGGTAATTTTACGCGACTGGAAGAGCAGTGTCCATGGGACCTCCTCGACTTTGCAATTCTTGGACCATCGTTGTCCAGTGGCAGGCAAACCCGTAGCAAGACTGATAAATTTATCATCAATTTCCAATTGAATATCGCCGACCTTGGCTCGACAGCCATCAAAGGTCATTGAAAATTGTCGAGCTACGCAGAGGTTAAAACCCTCGAATCTTTGTATAAATGGAAGCCACCCATTTTCCTCGAGGTCACTATGGGTACTGTCAAACATCAACAGGGCCTGGTTGCCATTGGGTTCAACTCGGACGACTGTGAACATGTTGCAAGCACATGGTAAGGGTTTGGTTCGAATTCACCAACACACAGGAGTAGAGCTATTCGGTCTAACAACAATGAACGATCAAAGGGGGAAAGAATTAATGCACGCATGCAAGGGTGGTGGAGTTATTCACCGCCATGCACAATAGTTATGGTAAAGTACAACTGGAAAGTTCCATATTTGTTCAAACAATCATAACATAGCTCAAAAGCCATATCATTTGGCCAACCAAAGAATCAAATGGTGAGTGTTATGCCAACGCGCCAAATCAACTATATTTTTTAAAATCATTGACATTCAACGTGAAACCAACACCAAATGTTAGCCATGTGCCATTGTATAAATCAAAATTTTTAAACCATTGTGCCAATCGATACTCATAAAATTGACAAGCCAAGAGCTATAAAAATATTAACATAAGGATCACATCATATATAAAAACAAAAATAAATCATGACCCCTATACAATTCATAGAATCAATGATTAGGAAAGTCACAAAAAGTATAAATCCATATGCTCAATGCCTCACAAACTTAATAAAATCAAATTATGAAATCAATATAAGAATGTCCAAATAGGCATAGTTTGAAAATCCTTTCAGCCACATAACGATAAACCAAAGGTAAGTACCATAGAAAATATCGATAAAAAGATGACGACAGTTCAAATAGTGATCGAAATGTGACCTCGAAAGGAGAAGTTTTCATTCTTACAGTCGTGAAAATTTAATGGAAACAAATTTGCAAGTGTCGCAAGAAATGAAAATATCGTCTATTTGAAAGATGCGACGACAATTTGAAGTTCGGAAGACATAGGTGTAGGCAACTTATAGGACAATAGAAAAAATTGAATTGGCTGCCAACAATGGCGACACATTGGTAGAAGCAGTTATCTCTGTCAAAATAAATTCAGATTAGGACAACAAAGAAAATTTCAACTAAAAAACAACAACCAGAAAATCGTACAAACATCATCATTAATCATTTTTTCCAGCAGTGTTTTAAAAGATGAAAACCAATAACAGTCTTAAGATCAGCAAGTCACGATATTAAAGATAAAATCTTCGATACTGTTGGCATGGCCACTACTTCCAGCAGGCATCCATAGCCTCAACAGGGTTTCCATTTAACCCACTCTGACATATGTATCCTATCAAGAAGTTCTGGATCAGAATAAAGGACATTAAAGAGATTTCTTATAATTTTTTTCAGATTCTCATGTACCCAACATTGCTTCGCTGCCAGCGGGCCTGTTCAGTACCCCAACGAAGTTGTCTTGGCGCCATGCATGCATTTACCTCCTGCCAGCAGACTTGTTCAGTATCCCGGCGGGTTTACAAGCACTTCCCACATCTCTTATTCATAATTTTTTTCTTTTTTTTCTTTTGAAGATATATGGCTGAGCGGGGTGACGCTGAAAATTCTGATATTTTAACATATATTTTTTAGACCTCATCATAATTTTTTAGCACTGTCTTTTATTCAGTTCCAGAGATGTTTTATAAAAACAACTTCCTATGATAGGGATACATCTTTTGAGTCATTCCTTTACGGAAAAGGGACAACGTAAAAAGATAATAGATGATCATGACAAACTTTTCTCAGAGATTGAAATCAGTAAACTTATTTCAAACAACAAAATTCTCCAACATAGATATTAGTTTTAGAAACATATCATTGATGTTTGTACAAACTTTCAGAATTTATTTCAACAAAGAAATTTCTCTTATCATCTTTGTCTGAATAGCTCAGTGTACAGGTATGTATATTGTTCAAAAAAAAAAAACACAAACTGATCAATCAAATCAAAACCAAAATAGAAAGAAAAATGCAAAGCAAACAAAAATGAAATATTTACATAATATACAAGGGTAGTTATCAAGCAAAGTATCTCTTTAGGGCTTGGCCATTCACCGGATAGGTGTCAAGATGCCCTTCAAGATTTTGTAATCGAAAGGAACTAGGACCCAACTTTTCAGCAATTAAAAACGCCCAAGCCATAAGTTTTGAAACTTGGTGTGCTCACCCTTTCCTTCGTGTGGTTTGTCCCACTTCAAGACGAGATCGCCTACTTCAAAGTTCCTATCAGAAGAAGAATTAGAATCGAACTAGATTTTAATCAATTGTTGATGTTGATCTAACTTATGCTTAGCTTGGGCTCTTACTTCTTCCAACTTCATCAAAGCGTTAATCCGAATTTCTAAAGGGGGACAATCTTCTTCTTGGACTTTTTGTGAAAACTAAAGCGATGGAAGAAGAATGTGAGGTGGCAGAATGGCGTCTCTGCCATAAACGAGAAAAAATGGGGATTTACCTATAGCGGCTTTGGGTGTCACCCTATCATCCCACAGTGCGTTCAGCAGTGCATTGTGCCAGTTCTTGTGATTTTCAGCCACGGTTCTCTTGATAATTTTGATCAAGTTCTTGTTGGTTGATTCTGCTAAGCCATTGCCCTGGGGGTAATAGCTAGCAGAATAATTCATATTTATTCATTTTTCCAAAGAAAACTCGCTCATCTCAAGAGAATAAAAGTATGAAGCGTTGTCAAAGACTAGACAATCAGGAATACCGAAATGAGTGATAATATTCGAGTTTAGAAAAACGATTACCTGACTGGTGCTAACAGTTCTTAGTGCAGCATCTTTGGACCATTGAGTAAAATAATCTATGGCTGTCACAATATACTTGTGTTGTTTTAAGGACGGAGGGTTAACATAACCTATGATATCAAGGCCCCATTGCTAGAAAGGAGAATCCACTGAGACAGGTTGCAAGGGAAAGGCTGGTTTTTGTAACTGCCCTGATGCTTTCTGACAGATGATACATTTACGACACAAGGCATGTGCATCCCTAAAAAGAATGGGCCAGTAGTAACCGACTCTTAAAAACTTATGAGCAGTGGTGTCACCACCGAAGTAACCACCAAATTCACCTGCATGCAACTCAAGCAAGACATTTTCTTCTTCGTCTTTCTCGAGACAGCGCATCGGTACGAAATAGTATACCATTAACTAGATGAAAGGAGGTGGAATTTAGTCTCAACGCTCTTCTCTTGGCAGGGTCAAGGTGACGGGGTGTTGATCCATGTTCAAGACAAAATCTAATATCTCCGTACCATGGACTAACGAGTTTTTGTGCGCAACAAATCAAACTTTGATCGCGTTGTTCTAGGTTTGACGTATCACCATCTTCTTGCTGTCTTGTTTTGGAATCAACAACCAACTTACACAACCCTTGGCCTCTTACGATATGAGCTGGGGTGATTTCCAATTCATACTCCTGCAAGGAGGTGACCCAGTTGGCTCTCTTCTCTCCTAACTCCTTCTGCACTAACAAGTTCCTCACGGCAGGGTAGGGGACAATGACTTTCGTCCTTGACTTCAAAATATAGGACCGGAAATGCTTAACTGCTTTGAAAATAGCGTAGGCTTGTCGATTGACAGCTGGGTAGTTAAGTTCAACACCTTTGAAAGTAGCGCTCATAAAGGCAATGGGTACTTCGTTGTTCTCGAAATTCTTCTGAGTTAGGACTGCGGCATAGGAACGATCAGAGGCAAAAGTATAGAGTGTAAAATCTTGAGAGAAGTCAGGGCTCATGAGAGATGGAGCGTCTATTATGGCCTTCTTTATAGCATTGAAATATTGATTTTCTGTGGGTCCCCAGTGGTATTGGGTGTCTTTCTTAATCAGGTTCTGTAGAGGCCTGACCATTTCGGAGAAGCTGGGGACAAATCTTCTCACGAAGTTAATCTGGCCTAGGAAAGACTGCATGGATTTCTTGGATGTAGGAGGGGGAAGTTTAGCGATGACTTGAGTCCTCTCGGGGTCAATAATCATCCCATCACTAGACACAATGAATCCTAGTAGTTTACCCTATTCTACTGCAAATATGGACTTTTTGGGGTTCAAGGAGATGTTGTATTTACGACATCGTAGGAGAACTGCTCGTAAGTGAGCTATATGATCGTCTTTGTTTTTAGAATAAACGGTTACATCATCTAAGTAAAATATGACGGAGTGATTGATTAAGCCTCAAAAATCAATGTCCATTGCTCTCTGAAAGGTAGCACCAACGTTAATCAATCCAAAGGGCATTTTGCGATAAGCATAAGTTCCCCACAGGGTACGAAAGGTAGTTTTTAGTTGGTCTGGCGGAGACATCAGGACTTGGTTGTATCCAGAGAAACCATCCAATAAAGATATCCTATCGGAACCAGATACTTGTTGTAGGATCTGTTCCATGGGAGGGACAGGATAGTTGTCTTTGTCAGATGCTCTATTGAGATTTCGGAAATCGACACAAAGTCGAATTTCCCCGTTTTTCTTCCGCACTGGGACAAGCTTGGACACCCATTGAGTGTGCCTAACAGGAAAAATTATTTTTTTCACTTAGGATTTTATTCAATTCTTTTTGAACGGTCGACTCTAGTTTAGGGTGCATCTTCCTCAGTTTCTGTTGGAAGGGTAAGGTTTGGGGCTTCATCGGGATGACATGTTGTATGATATTAGGATCGAACGTTTTAAGATCATCGTATGTCCATGAAAAGACATCCTTAAATTCTTTAAATAACTTAACAAAAACAACTTTTTATTGTCTAGAACATCCCAAGCCTAGATTAATGCACTGAGGATTTTCACTAGTTCCTAAATTGACTTTTTCATAAGACAAAGAGGAACTATTGGTTTTACAATTGAATGTCTTTTTAAATTTATCTTCAAAATCATAAAACTTTTCTAACCTAACTATGGATTTGGGTATGAAATTTACCATGTCCAATAGAACTTCAAGAGATTTCGGATCATGTATTACCGTAAAATCATGCAAATTGTCGTCGTGCGTGCGTTCATCTATCACCACACCTTGAAAGGTTTCTTCCATGTGCAGAAAGTTAATAATTTGTTGATCATTGTCAAATACTCTCCAGTTTGTGACATTGTCAGGAACAGATGGTCGAAATAGTAGCTCGACGGAGAATGCGTTTGGAGATAATCCTTCTGCAGGAAGAAGTTTAGAAGCTACATTAGCTAGTAGATCTGCTTCAGCATTATTTAATCTAGGAATGGAATTTATATTGAAAGCGGAAAATTTGTTCATTAAACTCCATACCTCAGACTGGTAACTTTTGAGATGTGGGGAAAGACAGTGTATAGAATCCCTTACCTATCTAACCACTATTTCAGAGTCGCCAAATACAACCAGATTTTGAATGTTCATGTCCAAAGATTTTCTGAGACCTTGCAGTAAAGCCTCATATTCTGCAGTATTGTTAGTGCATTCAAATTCTAGTCTACAAGACATTAATGTCTTGTTACCTGCCGGATCGATAATGATGCAGCCTGCACCAGCTCCTTCTTTAGACTTAGAACCGTCGAAATATAGAGACCAAATTTGTTTTCCATCGGACACATGGGACTGTTGAATAGAAGTTGTTGGTTGCATATATGCTACGATCTCGGACTGTTGTTCTGGATTGTTGATAGGTGAAACCTCAGCTATGAAATTTCCGAAGAAGGTGTCCATCCCTTGGACTTCGGGTGAATCAACAGAAGGTGCATATGGTTTGTTAGGATCATTCAAATATGTGACCGTGAACTTAAGGTAACGCTCACGGTTCACCTTGATCTTGTTAGGCTTACCGTTCTCTGGAAGCCATAAGTGAGACCAGTCTGTTGTGAAGTAACCATGTAGCTGCTCTGACCATTCCCTGCTAAAAAATAGACCATACACTTCTGGAATATCCACCACAATTATATCAATAACCTGATGAACCTTTGGGTTAGACGATAATCTAATCAATACATTCTTTATTTCGCCTATAACTTTGACATTTGTCCGATAAAGTTGTATGATTTTCAAAGAAGATGGTTCTACTTCAGCGTTAATCTTTTGGCAGACAAACCAAGGCATCACATTAGATGACGCTCCTGAGTCAACCATACAATTATGCACATTTCTGTTGAAAATTTCGAAAGTTAAAAGAAAAGGAGGTACATTCTTGCGAGTACTAGGAGTAGTAGCTTGTGGCTTCTTACTCACAATTTCTAATGCTACTTTATCTACATTATTTACATTATTTACAGGGGTTATAGGAAGGCTTCCTTTATATTGAGGATCAGAATTATTTTTAGTGGAAGTCTTTTGCGGAAATTTGCTTTGCACAACCTTGTTATCATTTAAGTTACCATTTTTGTCGTTCTCTGAAATATTTTGCAACATTTTCTGTAAAAAAAATGGAAACTTCAACAACTCATAAATAGAAATGTTAGCCCTTAATTTTTTAAGATCTTCAACAACATCATAATCTAATTTGGGGCTGACATTTCTATGTTTAGTTTCTGTTGATTTATATGGCTTTGGAGGTGAAGTTGTAGTGTTCTCGGTAGAAGGTTTGTTTGCGGTCTTGCTCCTAGTGTTATAAGGGTGAACAGTCTCGAAGTTAGCTTGAAAGATGCTATCCGAGAAGTGTCCAAAAATGTTCAGAGAAGATTCTTCTTCTTGAACTATCTCTGGTTCTGCTACCTCCTCAGGAATCTCAGGAGGCATCAAGTTATCTTGGGCTTCTAGAATTGTTTGCAGAGCGCATTGCAAACTTTCTAGATTGAGGCCTTCGGTGGTTGGGTTAGGTTGGTTGGTGGGAAAGGGATTTCGGAAAGGAGGTTTGTAGGGTCCTTTACTTGAATAAGCTTCTTCAGTTGACCTTTTTAAGTCTATAACTTGATTAGACAGTTTTTGAACAATTTAGTCAGGTTTTCCAAATCAGAGTTTTCAGGTTGTGTTTTACTTTGAGTAGGTCTGGTGAGAATTTCAATCTTCTTTTTGGAAGAAGAACTAGTTTCAGTTTCGTTGCTAGAAGAGTCCTTAAAACTAAGTATGTCTTTTTCAATCTGGGTAGCCTCTTCGAAGGCTTCTAACAATGTGGCCTTTTTAGATCGTTTAACCCAAATAACTATACTTTGATGTAACTCTCTAGTGTAGTAAGCTATTACAAGACTCTCAGCAGGCATAGAATATGTAGGGATTCGATTTTTAAGAGTTAAGAATCTTTGATTGAAATATTTGAATTTTTCTTTTGGGTTCATTTTTAAGCTTGAAAGATCCATGACTAAGAATTCCGAAGGTTTACCATCTCCGAATTTTTCCAAAAAGCATGGCTCAAACTTTTCCCAAGACACTATGGTATGGGGCTGTTGGGCAAAGTACCAAGTGGATGCATTACCCTCAAAAGTATAAGGGAACAACCTACAGACAACGTCTTCATGTTCAGCATTGAGGAGTCTAATGGATAACATAAATTTTTTAACATGATCTTCAGCTATCTATTTTGAATCGGGATCAAACTTGGGAAGCCATTTCTCTGGGTGCTTAGGTAAAGGGTGTTGGGCTCTAGGTACAACTACAACATCCTGGTCCAACCAGGGTCTAGCAGGGTTGTTCTGATTTTCCATTGGGGTAGTGGGTGTGGAAGGCTGAGAATTTGAGTTGCGTTCGTTAGAAGAGGAATCTCCTCCAGAAGAGGAAGAAGATGAGGGAGGTGGTGAAGGAGGTATCCCAGATCCTCCTGCAGCAGGATTTAAGTTTGGATCTGTAGGATTCACAGTGAGGTTAGTGTCACCTAATTGTTCTCTGATATCAGAGAAGTCCAAAGGTTGACCCCACGAACGGTTTGGTTGCCTAAGACGAGCTAAGCCACTATGTGTTTTAATAAGAGACTGGCGGACAATCTCTTAGATGTCACCACCTGTAGGATTAGGGGTTGCTGGTTCAACTGTGATCTGCGGATCTTTGGTTGAAGTAGTTGTTGTTTGAGGGGGAATATTATCTTGTGAATGGCTTCTAGTCACTATAGGTGAGTGATTAGGGGGGGGAGGAGTCTTGTGACCGCCTCGTGCCATTAATTAAGTGCAGGCCCTCCTTCTAGTGCCATTTGTTGACGGGCGAAATTGACCGTCCGTCAACTGAGAGAGTGGAACCAGTCCGGGGTTGTCTAATAACCCAAGTCATTTGGAATGAACCACCCTGACGGGTTTAACGACTCCGTTGGCCATTATAAGGTCCTAGAAAAACCAAAGAGAAAACTAATCTAAACTAACTAATCTAACTAAAAAAAAAAAAAAAAACTAAATTAACTAAACTAAATAAAACAAACTAACTAAAAACAAACTAAACTAACTAAACTAAAAAAAACAAACTAATAGACTAATCTAATCAAAACTAACTACTAAACAAACTAACTAATCTACTATTTACTAACTACTAACTGTAATATAACTTATCTACAAAATATACAATATTCACAAAAATACAGATTTAAATAAAACTTGCAAAACTCATTTGCAATCTGCCCTATGACAGAGAAAGGTATTTCTTTTTTTGATTTTATAATTTTATAAACAATAAATAAAACTTGCTGAAATTAAACAATCTAATATACTAAACACACATATATATCTAATTAAACTACTAATAATATACTAAACAAACATATGACCAACTGACTTGGAAACGCTCCAAATTTTTCTTGTGTATGATG
>SNQJ01S0028811.1:35673-67150 GCA_010110895.2 Picea sitchensis
CAAATGCAGAAACAAAACACAGAAGACACACAATACAAGAGAGACACAGATTTACGTGGTTCACCCAGTGTGGGCTACGTCCACCAGAGAAATTGCCAAGTCCTTCCTTTATTATTATCCAGCAAATGAAGGGATACAACCTATAGCAAAACCCATTGTAAATTCCTCTTATTTATCTCACAGTCTCCTCTCTCAGAATACAATATTCACCATCATCGATAGCCACAATACATTTCCCTCATAAAAGAGGGTTGCCTTCTAGGGCAAAAAACTCTAACATAATCTCTACCGTTAGATCTGCGACCTTGTAATGAATGGTCCAGATTTACAATGAAATTACAATATACTTTTACAAGGAAATTTTTGCTTCAGGGGATTCGCCCCCCAACCCCCATCAGGGGACGTTGCCCCTGAACCCCCGTTGGGGGTCCGCTTGCCCCCAGACCCCCCAGCCGGGGGGATAGGCCCCCTGAACCCCGCAGAGGGGGTACCCCCCCTCTGCACTCCCCCGCATGGAAGAGTGTACATAATTCTGGGGTGTAAATACTTCATGGGGTATAAACACGGCTGAAAGCAAGGACCTCTGAATCAGGAATATAATCAGGCTCCACAACCAACACCCCAAAACTCTGACAGTGACTAGAATTAGTGGTCTAGATCACTTCTAACTTTAACAGCTGCGATTAAATCGCAAAATTGCATATCGTGATTTTGGGGTTCTTGTTGACAAATGAATTTGTCATTTCAAAGTCCTGATCCCTGACACTCTGCTGACGTCACATGTGGTTTGACACGTGTTAAATACTTCCACGTGTCACTCTGATTCATGACTTACATGCACCTGAAGGTTGAATCTGCCTAACACCTGTCATTACGTGGTTGTGCCACATGTCCCTAGATGACGTGGTCTGCTGTCATGAGTTGGATCGACGGTCTAGATCATATGTTGATCTAACGGTCCAGGTTCAATTGGGATTTCCTTCATCATGATTTTGGGGTTTCTATTGTAATTGTTCATGGGACTCGTGAAACTCCGATTCCTGATGGCTCCTTTCATATGCTAGCCCTCCTGAGCTTAGCTCCCGGTCAATGTGACCGTCACTCCCTGACCACAACCTTACCCCGTCAGGGGCTACGGGGTTTGTGATGCCTCAATGCATACACCCGCGGGATTCCCGATTGTCCAAATCCTGACGCTCCGTTACACTGACAGCTGGCTCCCACTGATCGGGGTTTTCAATACCACAATGCGCCTGCCCACGGGACTCGCAATCCTCTGATTCTCGATCCTCCGATGGGTCCTGGTCGTTGACCTGTCAACGGTCCTTTCGCATGTCGCTAAAATCTGCCACCTGTCCTCCTGGCAGTTGGTGTGGCCCCACGCTCCTAGGCCTTATCATGAAATCGCGTATCGCGATTTTCCAATGCACGAAACCTTTCCTCTCGGGATCTCCGATATCCTGATTCTCTGATGAATCCTCCTTTCGAGCTTCTCCCGATGACACTCGATCACTGCCACGCGTCCTTCCAAATGGACGGTCCTGATTATGTCGGGATTTTGAGACTTTCAATGTCCCGGTTCTCACGACCTTGAGAACTCCGATCTCCCGATGGCTGATATCCCGATGACAACTCCTCATGTCGGGACCTTTCTTCTTGCTCCCAAGGCTTATCTCCCTCGCAGCTTCTGTAGATCTGACGGCTGTCGGCGACCCTGCACCAAATTTAACGGCTCTCGCTACGTTCGATCATTCACTTCTTTCGATCATTCACCTCTCTGAACCTGTATTATGTTTGCCTGTCATCTTCACTGTTGCCATCAATGACAAGCATTCATTGTCTGTTCACTGAATTTGCCAACAAAAATCTCAGTAAGGGAGATGCTTCACATATCCTTCATTRCTTAGTTCTTGAATATTTTGTTGTAGAATATATTATGAAGAGTGACATTCACAAATCACCATCATCCATTCTCAAAATGAATGAAAGAAAGGCCAAAGATCTTATCTCAGGATATATAAAACCTTCTATGGAAATTTCCTCCAAGAAGGTAGATAAACAGTGACAGAGATGGAATGATGAATACATCAAATACATATAGTCTTGAAGATTGGAGGAAGAAATCCTAGCCAAAAAATATAGTGAATGATGATGATTGATCATTGATCATTGGATCATAATAAAAGAATGATCGGATGACCCAAATCAAATTCATGTTTGAAATATAATGAATTTTGATTACAAAGGGAGGACACGAAAAGTAAATTATGTTAAATTTAATTATCCATGTGTTAGCATCAACTTTTATCACATTTTGGATTGGTATTATTTCGAGTTCATTTTTCAAATGAAAAATTCATGTGGACCATCCACTCAATCATTGATTAAAACCCATCCATCTATTTGATTAATCACCTAGATAATATTGGACCATCCACTCAATGGTTAATTAAATACAAACTATGGATTTGTTTAAACGACAAGATAAGCACTATATGTGTTTTCTCTCCGTCACGGATCAAGGTCATATGGAAAATGAGAAGATGTGATAAATTAAAATGATGGATAGCACTTGGTTACAGGGTATGGTAACTTCATAAATAAAATAATTTCCTCGAGGATAGGCTGCAGAATAGGCCTTTTCACCTTATTCATCTAGCTATTGGTCACATCGTTTAGTCCTATGGTAAAAAGGGACAAAATATTAGCACCTTCCCAATGTTCAATACAGGAAAGGGACCAGAGAGAAAAATTAAAGCTCAAATCTAATCTATTGAAGAATCGAGGACATAGTGGTAGCATAGGATCAAAATAAAAGAGTCAATATATACTTGTGATTGACTCATAAGGTATGCAAATCATATAGATTCAAATAAAGGAGTCAATCCATATAGATGCAAATGGGATTACAAATTGTGATCGAAGAACTTTTTACATACAATAAGAAACAATCGAGGAAATATGTTCTTAATAAAAATGACAACGTTATTGTTATTTTATTAATAAAATAAAAAGAAACATTGATTCATTTTATCTTTTACAAAGAAAGACATTGGTTCAATGTCATACACCTTTTGGAAGACTATATAAACATAAAAATATGGTGAATAAGAGTGTGTCTCTGTGAGATAATTCAGAAGATAAAAAATAGAGGTAGAGTACAAGGAACGATTTAACACCTGAAACATACACATGAAGTGAGGGTGGAAGGGAGGTGCAAGGGAGGATTGGATTCCTATACAAGTTGGAGCATGAATAACAGGGAGTTGCAGCTTCATCAAGTTGTTTCTTGGAAACATAGGATTGGAGTCGTGTACAGGTTGAAGCCTGATCTACAGGGATTTGTATCTTCCTCGAGTTGGTGTTTGAAAACAAGGGATTGGTGTCTCCTTGAGTTGGCTCTCAAGAGAAGCGATATTGGATTCTCCTACAACATGTAGCTTGTAAAATAAATATAATTTTATAATCGTTACATTTAAAATTTTGCGTAATGTAGTTGATCGTTGATCAATTGTTTTGTTTAATAATTGTAATTAAAGAATTTATTAAAAAATGTGAAAAAGAAGCAATAATGATTCACCCCCCCCTCCCAACATTGAACAACAATTCAACAACCCAAACCTTCCTGTTCATTTTGTTGCAGTGCTCTCAGAAACCTCAGTCATAACATTCAAACACTTAGAATAAAACACAACTCATGCACAATGCAACATAACCTATCATTCATTGAACCTCCTATATACCCCGACCGTTTACATATTTATACATCCAAATAGGACTAAAATCGTTACAATGTGGACAAAATGTCCCAAAATATTAACTAATTTCTTTGTTTTTCATGTTGACTCCCGAGTATACTTCAGCTGCTTTGTGTGTCCTTCTCCTTAGCCAAAATGTCACACGATCCATTCTTGCACGATTCCCAAGACTTATCCAAACTTATCCAAAATTATTATCCAATAGGCCGCCAACAATCACTTGTGGCTCATGCTGATCCATTCGGGACTTCTTCCACTATGCCATGAACTTTTCGAAGGTCTCCTTCACTGTCGTGTCCTACTTTACCTCTATTTTCTTCTGCAAAATTGTGTTGATTGTTTCAGCAATAACCCGAGCCTGCATATTCTTGACACTTTCATTAACTTTCTATTTGATTATACCTCGAGATGTTACTAAGGCCGCTATCACCCTCTATGATTCATCTTGTATTACTTCTATATATTGAGTGTGAGCCTATTTCTCTACCCTTAGTTGATGCATTTCTGAATAGAACTTTTTTTTCTCATCCATTTTTCGTTACCACCTCTACTGGCGATAATGTTCCCATCTCTTATTTGAAATTCTGTGTCTTTTCATGTGCAATCTAGATCTTCTAGATGATCTCTTATTTCTCACTATCTTCACTTAGTTGTGTCCAGATGCCCATATTTTTTTTATAAAGTTAAGAACATTCGACTTATATATTTTTTATTCTCTCCATCGATATTTTCACTGTTTGTTCCCTTTTCTCCCTTTATTAAGGTGGAGTGATCAGTGTCATGCGTGATTCTAGGTTGATGATACATGCAAAAAATCCCTAAATGTCTTCGCTTATATTTCTTACGTGTTCTTCAACCGAGGCCTCCGTCTCAGTTTGGGCCTCTGGGATTTCCTGGTAAACCTTCTTAAATTCGTGTTGCATCCTTTCAATGTTTTGTGTGGCCTCATCACACTCCTACTTGACCTTTCCGAATTCCATCTCCAAGGATAAATTCTTGGCCATAGCCTTAACCAACTTGTTCTTTGTATTTTCTACATGCATGTTCATCTCATGTGTCATGCTTAGCTACAATGCTTGCAATACATTTGTTGACAGATGAGATACCACTAGGTCAATGTGACCTAATGCCCTTTCATGTTCTTTCATCTCTTTTATGGGGATATATATCTCCCCTTGATCAATTTTCATTCACTTGTTGGTGGTAGTGATTGAGATATTACTGGCCCTACCTCCCTAGTATTTGTAGTACTTGTCCGTTAATCCTCTTTCTATTGCCCCGACGTGATGTTTGGTGCTTCTAGTAGTTGACACAACTCAACCATCTACTCCTACATCAATATTTCCATTTCTTCTTGTTGGTGTGTCACATGATGAAACACTTCATCTATGACTTCTTTAACTTGATCGCCTATCTACTCCAAATATTCATCTATCAAATCTTGGGTAGCCACTTCCTTGAAGGATTTTCACTTTATGCATTGTGGGGAGAATCTTCCTATCTCTGGTTTGTTCCTCTTCTTTTCTATGTATAATGTGTTATGTTTCCTTCTGCACAGATCCTCCTATGCCATTACCTTTTTCCTATTCATCTCCTTCTTCTTCATTATCATATATCCCTTGGAATTATAGGTTTTGTTTGTCTGATGGCCCTATTTATACTGGTGGAATATTCCACTTGTCATCCCAATCGACCATAATATGGCCCATCTTGTCTTCAGTCAACCTATACTTGGTTGGAAGTCATTGTTGATCCAATTCCTTCTTCTCTTTTACAAACATATGGTGGCGCCCTACCTTAAAGAATTAAAATTCTTTATATGTTTTGACCACCTGTGGTGGTATGCACGGTTTCCTCTCAATTCTATCTCTAATTCTTTCTTTATGTAGACAGGAGGAAAAATTGTTGTCCATATTTCACTCCTTGTGCATAGAATACCATAAGTTATGGTACTGCGCAGCTATACATGGATTGTTCTTGACTCAAAAACACTATGTGTTGTCTAGCTCCCTCCATGTGGATAATTCTATTAGAATGAGTAGCTAGGAATAGTGGAACTCTGTACCTTTATCCTACGCCTCTCCAAAATCAATCAGGAACTCATTTAATAAGAATTTCACCCAATTCCTTTAGATTCCCTTGATGCACCTTTCTATTTCCACTATCACTACTACTAGGACTTGATTTTCTCTTCAATTTCTTAACAAATTACAAGCTAAGGCTTGCATCACAAACCTAAATGTCGGGTCACTTATGCTTTTGATGTCTAATCTACATTATCCAGAAAATGTATGGAACTTTTCCTTCATGCTCAAAACTATAGCCTTTTCATTCTTTTTGTTGAAAAACAAAAGAGAAGGGTCCTCCACTTGCGACGAAAGGCTAGTAATGTGTACGAGAAGTAGCTTCTGTGCACACAACTGAGCAACATATTTACACAAGAATTAATCGTTGGGATCCTAATAAAGTGTGGTATGTTAAACAAGTTAATAATACCTACCTTATGTAACCCCATATCCCAAATATGTGGCTCGATGACTATTGTTTGTGTTTTAGAGCTAATGTGTTTCTTCAAAAACTCTCTAGGAAATAACTCCAGAAATTTGTTCTCATATGCAATGTGGTCGACATAATTTAAAGAGGGTATGAGGCCTAACACGTTCCCTTACATAATCACTCCCTATGGAATCTATGGATCCATGAGTGGGTACTTCACATCTTTCTGTAATTTGACATGTTTTGTAGATGAATTTCTTGGTGGTATATAGTCCATGGGAAATCTTGACGCTGAGGAGGATTCCTTGTGTCTCTCTTCAAATACAGTCATCACTTTTGGTTGAATGCATTATTTATTAGGTATTTAATTTGAATATGCTACTTCCTTGGGTGGTTCCATCTTCCTCTGTGACTAGTCACTATGTCCAAATAAGCTCTGCAACTTGTCTCTGTAACTCAGCTCTGCAACTTGGCTCTGCACCTTGTCTTTCTGTGTGAATTCTAACTGAAAATAACCTTCCCTCATTGACCCTTTTCCTTATTTTATACCTCACCTCCAGTATTTATCTTCCCTTCATTCCTAAAATTTCCATCTAATCCACTAGTGCTTTGCATTCATTAGCTTCCATAATGCTCCATTAACTCGATTTCTTCAGTGAATTATCCGTTAGATTATCCACCTGTCAAAATCTTCTTTCCAATTTGCATTTATTGTTATGCGACACCACTTCTTAATTTGCATTTATTGTTATGCGACACCACTTCTTAATTTGCATTTATTGTTATGCGACACCACATATGCAATCTCTACTAATCACTTTCAAAGTTTAGACATAGATATAAATGCATAAAACAACAAAAGAATACAAACATAATATTTTGGGACAAGGATGAACTCTTTTATTCAATTTCAAGATAAAAAGGATTACAACCTGTTGAGCACTCAACACACCCTAAAAAGACTATGTTAAATTTTACCTTTTGGGTACCACTTGATCTTTTGCACTGTCTGATTCTACTTCAGTATGAAAAATGTTGCCTTTTATTATCAGTTTCATTTCTCATTTTAAGTCTCCCAAAGTTTTCTTGAGCATACGAAAACACATAACTTAAAAGACTAACACTTAATTAAAGAATCGGCGGTCAAGACTTCTCCCCAATGTGCTTAAGAAATTAGGCATCATACAGAATTAAGCACGAAATAAAAGATACTCGAGAGAACCAAAGTTGTCGAGTCTCGATATTCGGCGGTGTCGGTAGACAAGAGTTTTATTTTGCGACAAGCTCCACCAAGGATAATACCAACGACCAATCCCTTTTGGCATCGGTAAAAGGTGAAAAGAGCAAGCATCGAACGAAGAATGAAATAATGTCATCGATCGCGGACTTTCAAAATTTTTTTGGTATTGGGAGATTTCAAGGACGTCACCCACAAGGGAACTACGGCATGGAAATATCTCTGAAGGCCGATCCCCGATAACTTCAACATCGACAAGTTTTTAGAAGGATATCATGTAGAGGATGTGATAATTCAATCCCCGATCACTGACCTCAATACCTTTCGGCCTCGACAATTCTAGGTTTATTTTTAAAGACCCACCTCCTGTCAAAAAAGGGCCAACTCCGACTGAGATGCACAATCAAACTGCCTGTCCTCATCCGCCATATATTATTTCCCGATTCATTAGATGTAATATCTAGTTTTCCCTTGAGTCATTACTAGATCTCAAGACCCATGTCCCACCCCGAACCAGTTCTTCCATGTCAACATCGTATGACTAAAATAGTCGGCATCAAAGGTTTCTCAGAAGGATACCAAAGGGAACATACACAAGGATATCGCCAATTCCCAATCTTCCCACTAAGAAAGCGACGCGATGGGATGTTTTAGTTTTAAGATATGATGGATCCAAAGAATTTAAAGAACTAATTAATTCCAAAAATCTTGCATTAGTTGATAATGCATGCGTGAATCAAAAGGACTATTTGAAACTATTAATACCATGCATCACCCTCCACATCCCCACCATCAAGCCATGTAGAATTTATTTGCAGATATTCAGCGGTAGGTTGTTTTTAATCTCACTCATCACTCAAATTAATTGGTTGATATGACTAGTAGGATCTCTCCCGTTAAATCCTCTTCAGTCTTTTTTAAAATGAGATTTCTATGTGTGCAAAGAAGTTTGGAACATCCAGAGGACTGAGACGAGCAATCTGGGGAAGGCTTCCAAGGTTCAGTGAGCATTAAAAAATAGTTTTAGAAAGAGTTAGAGGTATGTGCTGGCCTATGGATGTTTGTGCTTCATTTCATATGTCTTCATCTAATGTTACTCCGTACACATGCCTAAAGGATCATTTTCGGTTACAGGGACAATGCCTTTGAAGAAACCTACCACCAAGAAATCTCTGAGAGCACCAAAGCTAAAGGAACTAGAGGTGGGAGAAGGATCTTCCCCAGTGGTCGCAAAACAACTAGAATTTTCTCCAAAACCGGTGCCCGTCATCAAGACATCCACCAAGGAGGTGTTTTCTCAGCCTCCGGCCTTTGGAGACACAGAGGCAAACATCGGGACCAAGACAATATTCCCTTGTTGGGAAGATATTTTCAAGAAAATCAAGCGGGAGGAATTCCCCGAATATACCCTGCACGGTGACCTTGATACAAGGAAGCTCAATGACGAAGTCCTCCCGAATGTCTGAATGGCATACCTACACATGGTAGCGAGAAAAAATCTAGTTTTCCCCTGCATTGAACTCATGAAATGGAGTATTGACCACACAAGCACTCAAATATGTTTGATTAATGATGACAACAACGAGTGTGTCGGGGTTTTACTTACATAAGAGGTCCATAATTACTACAAGCTCAGAGTGTCAGAGGAGCGACAGAACATCAATTTTGTTATAAACTTCTATGAGAAACACGACACCAGTAAGGTGATGGCTTCATGGTGGAGAGAGGATAAAATGTTCCCCAATCGGACCTCCGGATGGTACCCAACGTCCAACCTAAGGGAGTTGTACATCTATCTAATGGCCCTCCTCTACCCATTGCATGGGGAGAAAGACTGCTCTAGGATTTCATAGGCTTGGATGCCTTTAGCTTATACTGTAGCCATTTATGGAATAGGTTTTAACTGGGGTTCCTTCATTTCCAAACAGCTGAGCACTTGCATACGACAAGCTCAGACACCAAAGGAAGGAGAGATTCCATCTTTCTACATGGAATCTTATATATTGGATGTCATTTGTTCTAGAAATGTCTTTGTCAGAATGAACTTAAGCTGGAACACCTCAGAACTCCCAGTCCATGTATATTTTGGAATCTTGTGGGAGAACAAGTACAAGAAATCATACTCTCTCATTTGTGATCAATTTGTCACATGTGTTCATTATTTTCTCTTCAAGAAAGAGTGCCCAAGACTGTCGGATGTGTCCAAAAAGATTATGTCAAAAGTTAGCCACTGGTACCTAGATGAACGTGATACTTACATCAGGGTTTTTGGAGCCACTGGAGCACCACATATCTTACCTGTGTATGTCCTCGATCAACCAGTAATCAAAGAAATATGTTACCAGACCATACTGCAAGGTTATAATTCTACTCTGGTAAAAGATAAGAAGAGAGCGTTCATACCTTATGGATTCCATATAGGTTTCTACATGGTAAAAGACACTGCTCAAACCAAACAGGAAAGGTTGAATCAATTGGAGTTTTGATTCCAGACTGACCACTTTCATAAGAATGACCCAAAAGGTTTAGTCCTAAAGCACACATCAAAAGTATATTCATGCTGGCCATACTCCCATAACAGGTTTGAATATGAGATCTTCACCAAAAATGCTCAAGACTGGGATGAGGTGATGGAGAGGATGGTTGACCCCAAGGAAACCTGGTTCAAGGCCATGATTTTGTATGAGCAAGAAATAGTCCTGGAACATTTGGCTTAAGAGGTCCTTAGGGCTAGAGAAGAAAGAATAACATCTGAATCAGTCGAACTGGTGGAAGCTCCCTAGGAAGCCACTGAAACAACAAAGATTTCACAGGTAACCCCGGTACATGATAGGAATTTCAGCAAGGCTTAGGATGCAAAGGAGAGAGGGTAACTCATGTATAAATAGGCCTAGCAGATGATGAATCAGATGCGAGATAACCCAAACCTTGTTAGGATGCCAAGGATTTCGACCGATATCCCATAAGAAATCTCGGTGGGGCCAAGAAACCCCGATTTCATAAACCTTGATAACATCAATGGGTCAGGTGACCCTGAATCCATAATTCCATTAGTTGGATCACCGACAGGCATCGCAATGCAGTCGGAGGAAGCTGGGGTATCTGTAGAGACAAGTGCATCAGACCCCCTCCTTGAGCTAATTAATATATATGATGATGATGAGATCCTGGAGGTATCTCTTGGGACCCCTGTGCAAGTCCAGGAAAAAAAGGGACCTGAGAAGACTTCTTCTCCTCCCGGGGTCCAAACCGAGGAGGTCCCACAAAAATAAAAGGAAGTTGAGAGTGGCCTCAACATAGAAAATCCCGATGTGTCAGAGACCCAAGCAAACAGTACAAAGGATAATTCAGAACCAAACGAGCCAAAGGAAGGATCCCTGCAAAAGAAAATCGGCGTTTCAACAGATGATGCACAAGTATCAAGTCTATTAGCACAAGATTGGTTAAGGTGCCAAGTTTCAAGAACAAGCATTGACAATACTCTCACAAGTTTCCAACAATCAAAATCACCCATGGATTTACGCTACCAAATTTCACGTAGACACACAGGCGGTCCCTACGTAAATTCTGGCAGAAAACAAATTGTGCAGAGTTATTTTACCAGTTTTGAGTCACTAAATTGAAACTTGGATTATGAACAATTGAGAAGGTATTTTTGAAACATGGAGGCAGGGTTTTTTCATAACATGCCAAATAAAAAAAACTTCTCTCAGTTTTGTAAAATGTGTTATGGTTTGAGATATATTAGACATATAAGTGGTGCTACCTATTGTTTTAGAGCGACACTACCTAGTTTCCTATAGCAGTCATGGTTCTGATATTCGCCTTGTTGGGAGGTTGCCACATGTCAAGGAAGGTTAAAATGGAATCTCAAGGATCATTTAGATGTCAAGGGACACCTACATCTAATATTTATCTCCATAAAAGGCCCCATGCAATGAGGTGGAGAAATTTTATTAATGACTTCCAACAAATTCCAAAAAAATAGCAGTTTGTTGGATTTTTGTCTCTTTGATTGTTGCCACCTATATCCAAGGCTTAGAATTCAATGAAGGATATGGGATTATACCTCCTAATGTTATTTGGATGTTATTTTATATTTAAGGAAGGATATCTCTTGAGGAAAGAGGTTAGATTCATGATCCAAGAGGGGAGAGAGCTAGAGGAGCAATTTATTTTCTCAATTGTAAGCCTGAGGGCCTGTTGTAATTAGCATTTATTCCATTATAGATTCATGATAGTTTATTATCATACTTTGTGTTCTTTGTTATCATTCTATATTTTCATCTTTCTTGAATAATATTTACAAATTTTGAAGATCAAAATCTTCCTTTGGTTAATGAATTCATGAGTTGCAAAGGATTTGTGGTAATTTCTTGTTAATCACAGTTTATTGTTCAATCACTCTTCAATCTATATTACATAAAGGATCTCTTCTATGTGGTTATTCTTCTCTTTGTTTACCTTCTATTCTTCTATCCATATTCGCATAAGCCTTTTTTCTGGTAGGCATCTTGATTTCCTTTGATCTGTAGGATGTTATGACTCCATGCCCAATGGAATGTATTTGCAGTAGTTTGATGCCGTCCTTTTTACTATTCTCTTGTTGATCCACCTATTCAAACTATTTTAATCCATTTTCATTTCTATGGTACCAAGCTTACTCTAATTTGTAGTCTGGGAGTGACTCTTGGATTGATAACATAATTGGTGCTATTGTCGAGGATGGATTTGAGCAGATTGAAAATATCCCTGGGAAGAACGACATTACAGAGCTCCAACTTTAGATGGTGACTAAAGTTGGACACCTTCAAGACTGCACATTCATAATGATGAATCCATTTTTTATAATATGTTGGTGAGTCCACTGGAATGAGACCAATTAAATGGATATGAAGTCTATCCTGGCTAGGAGGTTTGCCCCACTCGATTTCTCATCTATAGAGGATTATCCACATCCTATRCCTCTTATTAATGAATGGAAAGATCTTCTGCCCAGATTTTATGAAGGTAAGGATGACAACCTTGTTGAGCATGTTCATAAATTTCATAATTTGATGCAGCAGCTTGACATCCACCATGAAGATATATTGATGAAAATGTTCATGTATTCATTGGATGGGGATGCACGTAAATGGTATTTCTCGTTATCCCCTTCAGGCATTTTATCCTTGAAGGATTTCCATGGAGTATTCAATGAACACTGCAAAAGGTTATATCCCTCTTAAAGTATTTTTCATAACTGTTATGAGGGATATGTAGAATGTTCTCAAGATTTTTTAGATTGCTCTGCTGAATATAAAGATGAAAATGATTTTATTCATTGTCCAAATGAAAGTATTGGTGAAGATCTAGAAAGTATGGGTGATGAGGACCTGTTTGGAGCACTTTATCATTTTTCTTCACAAGTTTATTGCCATGATGATCAAGGGATGTTAGTTGTATATGAAATCAATGAAGAAATGATAGTAGATTCCCATGATCTCTCTTCGGAAACAAATAATGATTCTTCTGCTCCTTGGTGTACAACTAATGAAAATATTTAGAATCATGGCCAATCTACAGAAGAGAAATAAAATAATTGTTGTTTTATCCAAAGGAAACACAGACTACCTCATCCTTTAACTGAAGAAGAGATAGATCATGTCCTGAACTATTATGTTACAACCTCTGCTTACACAGATTTGTAGCATTCACACAGTCCTGAACATGTGAGTGAAACTTCTTCTATTACTGAAAATGAAAATATGAGTTTAAATGATGACAACCATGGAACTTTACAGGAAGTTAGTAAAGCAATTTGTGATGATGATTTCCTGCTAGAGGATCAACTTGTAGACACTGTTTTTTTTCATGAAGAAGATAGTGTTGTCATGTTTAATAACCTTGAAGAATGTGTTTGTTGTTCGAAGATGCTTTAGATTATGATTTGGAGGAGTGTGGATCTGAGATACATAGCTTCATAGTTGATATTCCGAGAATTTTTCTGACTGATGACACTTTTGTTTTAGCTGCTGAACCTAGATATGATGAGTACAATGATGATTACATTGTTGTTTCTTTAGAACAATTTGTTTTAGGTTTTTCATGGAGGGTTGATGGTCTTCATACAGATTTTAGCAATCTTAATAGAGATTCCATAGAAGATGATCTTGAATGGTGATCATATATTCTCTTTGAGAGTGATCATGAGCATAATGATGTAGAGGTTGGCCTTGTCATAGAATACATAACCCAAAGATTTGACGAGGAGCAGCCCTAAGTTGAGACACATGAAGAGATCATTTATACATAGCCAAAAGTAAATCAACAATCATCAGTTGATTAGCAACCACCTACATCAATCCTTATTCCAATTGTACCCATAGTTTACAGTAAGAAAATTGAAGGGGAAAAATAAATATGCTATCAATCCCATGTGTTTTGTCACCACTTTCATGACCCTGTAGGGGTGTATATGGAGTTGTATTTCTCAAATGTTTTGGAACCAGTAAAATTTGTTGTGTCAGTAGCAGTCAGAGGAGATATAAGAAATGTTTTCAAACCATTGTCATAATTCTCTTTTCTATTGTCAATCATTGGCATTACAAAGACTCATGTCAGCAAGTTTCTTGAATGGATTTGGTGGAAGTTTTCCTTCACCTAGCCCATTGTAAAAGTTAGTTAGATTAGGTTTTGTACATAAATAAGCTCCATCAAGAGTAGGTGTGTTTTCTTTCTGTTTGAAAGTAGAGTAATATAATTTTTTAGTATGTTGTCTTCAACATGATGCAACATATCATGACTCCACAATCCCAAGGGATAAGGCACTAAAAATACAAGAGTTCTTAGAGCCTCACAGGGAGGACTCTATCCCCCATGGAGCCTATGTTAGCACAAGATTGGCTAAGGTTCCAAGTGTCAAGAACAAGCATTGAAAACACTCTCATAAGGTTCCAAGAATCAAAGTCACCCATGTATTTATGCTACCGAATTTCATGCAGACACACAAGTGGGTGCTACCTAAATTCTGCCAGAAAACGAATTGTGCAGAGTTATTTTACTAGTTTTGAGTCACTAACTGGAAACTTGGATTATGAACAATTGAGAAGTTATTTTTCAAAACGGGAGATTTGTTCTGTTTATAACATCCCAAATAACAAAAACCTCTCTCAGTTTTTCAAAATGTGTTATGGTTTGAGATATATTAGACATAGAAGTGGCACTACCTATTGTTTTACAATAGCGCTACCTAATTTCCTGTAGCGGTCAAGATTTTGATATTCTCCTTGTTGGGAGGTTGCCACATGTCAAGGAGGGTTCTAATGGCTTCTCAAGGATCATTTATATGTCAAGGGACATATGCACCTAATATTTATCTCCATAAAAGGCCTCATGCAATGAGGTGGAGACATTTTATTAATGACTTCCAACAAATTCCTGAAAATTAGTAGTTTGTTGGATTTTTGTCTCTTTGATTGTTACCACCTATCTCCAAGGCTTAGAATCCAATGAAGGAGATGGTATTCGACCTCCTAATTTTATTTGGATTCGATTTTATATTTAAGGAAGGATATCTCTTGAGTAAAGAGGTTGGATTCATGATCCAAGAGGGGAGAGAGGTAGAGGAGCAGTTTGTTTTCTCAATTGTAAGCCTGAGGGCCTGTTGTAATTAACATTTCTTCCATTAGAGATTCATGAGAGTTTCTTATCATAATTTTTGTTATTTGTTATCATTATATATTTTTATCTTGCTTGAATAATATTTACATATGTTGAAGATCAAAAGATGACTTTGGTTAATGAATTCATGAGATGCAGAGGATTTGTGGTAATTGCTTGTTAATCACAGTTTATTGTTCAATCACTCTTCAATCTATATTACAGAAAGGATCTTTGTTATGTGGTTATTCTTCTCTTTGTTTACCTTCTATTCTTCTATCCATCTTCACATAAGCCTTTTGTCTGGTAGGCAACTTGATTTCCTTTGATCTCTAGGATGTAATGACTCCATGCCCAATGGAATGTATTTGTAGTAGTCGGATGCCCACCTTTTTACTCTTCTCTTGTTGATCCACCTATTCAAACTATTTTAATCCATTTGAATTTCTATGTTACCAATATTACACTAATTTGCAGTCTGGGAGTGACTCTTGGAAAGCTCCCTAGGAAGAACGCCATTGCACAGCTCCAGCTTTAGATAGTGACTGAAGTTGGACACCTTCAAGACTGCACATTCACAATGGCAACTCCATTGTTCAGAATATATTGGTGCCTCCACTGGAATGAGACCAATTAAATGGCTATCAAGGCTATCCTATCCAGAAGGTTTGCCCCACTCGATTTCTCACCTATAGAGGATTATCCACATCCTGTGCCTCTTATTGATGAATGGGAAGATCTGTTGCATAGATTTTATGAAGGTAAGGATGACAACCCTGTTGATCATGTTCATGAATTTCATAATTTGATGCAGCAACTTGACATCCACCATGAAGATATATTGATGAAAATGTTCATGTATTCATTGGATGGGGATTCATGCAAATGGTATTTCTCGTTACCCCCTTCCAACATTTCATCCTTGAAGGATTTCCATAGAGTATTCAATGAACATTGCAAAAGGTTTTATCCCTCTGAAAGTATTTGTCATAACTGTTGTGAGGGATATGTAGAATGTTCTCAAGATTTGTTAGATTGCTCTGCTGAATATAAAGATGAAAATGATTTTATTCATTGTCCAAATGAAAGTATTGATGAAGATCTAGAAAGTATGGATGATGAGGACCTGTTTGAAGAACTTTATCATTTTTCTTCACAATTTTATTGCCATGATGATTAAGGGATGTTAGTTGTAGATGAAATCAATGAAGAAATGATAGTAGATTCCCATGATCTCTCTTCGGAAACAAATAATGATTCATCTTCTCCTTTGTGTACAACTAATGAAAATATTCAACATCATGGTCAATCTACAGAAGAGAAATAAAACAATTGTTGTTTTATCCAAAGGAAAAACAGACTACCTCCTCCTTTAACTGAAGAAGAGATAGATCAGCTCCTAAATTGTTATGTTACAACCCCTGCTTACACAGATTTGCATCATTCACACAGTCTTGAACATGTGAGTGAAAGTTCTTCTATTACTGAAAATGAAAATCTGAGTTTAAATGATGAAAGCCATGGAAATTTACAGGAAGTTAGTAAAGAAATTTATGATGATGATTTCCTTCTAGAGGATCATCTTGTAGACATTATTTTGTTTCATGAAGAAGATAGGGTTGTCATGTTTAATAACCTTGAAAAATGTTTGTTGTTCGAAGATGGTTTAGACTATGATTTGGAGGAGTGTGGATCTAAGATAGATAGCTTCACAGTTGATATTCCGAGCATTTTTCTGACTGATGACACTTCTTTTTTAGCTATTGAACCTAGATACGATGAGTACAATGATGATTACATGGTTGTTTCTTTAGAACAATTTGCTGCAGGTTTTTCATGGAGGGATAATGGTCTTCATACATATTTTAGCAATCTTAATAGAGATGACATAGCAGATGATATTGAAGGGTGTTCATATATTCTCTTTGAGAATGATCATGAGAATAATGATGCAGAGGTTGGCCTTGTCATAGAATACATAACCCAAAGATTTGACTAGGAGGAACAGTTAGTTGAGGCACATGAAGAGATCATTTATACACATCTAGAAGTAAATCAACAATCATCAGTTGATCAGCATCCACCTATGTCAATCCTTCTTCCACTTGTACCCATAGTTTATAGTAAGAAGCTTGAATGGGGAAAATAAATATGCTATCAGTCCCATGTGTTTTGTTACCACTTTCATGAAGCTGTAGGGGTGTATATGGAGTTGTATTTCTCAAATGTTTTGGAACCTGTAAACTTTATTGTGTCAACGACAGTCAGAGGAGATATAGGAAATGTTTTCAAACCATTGTCATATTCCTCTTGTCTGTTTTCAATCATAGGAATTATAAATACTCATGTAAACATGTTTCTTGAATGGCTTTGGTGGAAGTTTTCCTTCACCTAGCTCATTGTAAAAGTCAGTTAGCTTAGGTTTTGTACATAAATAAGCTCCATCAAGAGAAGGTGTGTTTTCTTTCTGTTTGAAAGTAGAGTAATATAATCTGTCAGTATGCTGTCTTCAGTACGATGCAATAGAGAATGACTCCACAATCCCAAAGGACAAGGCACCGAAACTACAAGAGTTCTTAGAGCCTCACAGGGAGGACTCTATCCCCCATGGAGCCTATGTTAGCACAAGATTGGTTAAGGTGCCAAGTGTCAATAACAAGCATTGAAAAAACTCTTACAAGTTTCTAAGCATCAAAATAACCCATGGATTTACACTACCAAATTGAACGCAAACACACAGGTGGGCGCTACCTAAATTCTGGTAGAAAACGAATTGTGTAGAGTTATTTTACCAGTTTTGAGTCACTAACGTGAAACTTGGATTGTGAAAAATTGAGAAGGAATTTTTGAAAACTAGAGGAGGTTTTTGTTCATAACATGCCAGATAAAAAAAACTCTTTGCGTTTTTCAAACTATTTTATGGTTTGAGATATATTAGACATAGAAGTGGCACTACCAAATGTTTTACAACAATGCCACCTAATTTCCTGTAGCGGTCACGGTTTTGATATTCTCCTTGTTGGGAGGTTTTTACATGTCAAGGATTGTTTGAGTGGCTTCTAAAGGATAAGTTAGATGTCAAGAGACACCTTCACCTAATATTTATCTCTAGAAAATGCCTCATGCAATGAGGCCGAGACATTTTATTAATGACTTCCAACAAATTCCTGAAAAATTAGCAGTTTGTTGGATTTTTGTCTCTTTGATTGTTGCCACCTATATCCAAGGCTTAGAATCAAATGAAGGAGATGGGATTAGACCTTATAAGGATATTTGGATGCTATTTTCTATTTAAGGAAGAAGATATCTTGAGGAAAGAGGTCAGATTCATGATCCAAGAGGGGAGAGAGCTAGATGAGTAGTTTATTTGCTCAATTGTAAGCCTGAGGGCCTATTGTAATTAGCATTTTTGCCATTAGAGATTCATGAGAGTTTCTTATCAGAATTTTTGTTCTTTGTTATCATTCTATATTGTCATCTTGCTTGAATAATATTTACAGATTTTTAAGATCAAAAGATGCCTTTGGTTACTGAATTCATGAGCTGCAAAGGATTTGTGGTAATTTCTTGTTAATCACAGTTTATTGTTCAATCACTCTTCAATCTATATTACAGAAAGGATCTTTGTTATGTGGTTATTCTTCTCTTTGTTGACCTTCTATTCTTCTATTCATCTTCGCATAAGCCATTTTTCTGGTAGGCAGCTTGATTTCCTTTGATCTGTAGGATGTTATGACTCCATGCCCAATGGAATGTATTTTCCACAGTTTGATGCCCCCCTTTTTACTCTTCTCTTGTTGATCCACCTATTCAAACTATTTTAAGCCATTTTCATTTCTATGTTACCAAGATTACTCTAATTTTCATTTCTATGTTACCAAGCTTACATGTCTGGGAGTGACTCTTGGATTGATAATGGAGTCTACTCCTGATGCCTCTATTTTTCTTGATACTTAGATCCTTGACAAGCGAGAGGTAGAGGTCAGGCCTTCGGAGTGCCATGAGGAAGTTCAAGAACCCGATATTGAACAAATATACACCACTGAAATTCTGGGAGACACACTCACATGGGGTGATCAACAGATTCCTAAACCTGTGGACGAAGTAGTTGATATATATGTGATCACTTATGATCTAAAGAGAAAAGCTATTTTCCAATGGAACACCAAGAAAAATAGGATTACATTGGACCACTCCATCCTCACCACTACAGAGGAAGAATTTATAAACACAAAAAATGCCAGAATATCCAAAATTATCGGTGTAGGGAGAGCAATCTCGGATGCCACCCTGGAGAAAGATAAAAGGAATGAAAAAGAGTTGGCTGCTGCCCTGAAAGAACTGGAACATTTGCACCACCTGACTAAGTATTATCAGGACACCAATTGATTTGTGGGATACCTGAGAAGCGAGTTCGAAGAGGCTTACAACAAGTCTACAAACGAGTGGCACCTTTTTACTGTGAAGATATCCGAGCTCCAAGAATACACTCTCATGACACTCATGACGTGAAAGGATATGGAGTGGTGGTATGAAAGGGAATATCAGGACATAGAGAGAATAAAATGCATTGATGCAGTCCAACAAGGTCGAGATAAAGAAGAACACGACATCTAGATGTTGAGAAAAATCAGTCTTGATCACATCAAGCAATCAGTCGAGTATTGGGCTAAAATGTCTCAGGAACCACATCGGTAAATTCAAGAGTAGTGGGCCAAATGTGACAAACTTTGGGGTAAAATCAACAAAGCGATGAAGGATATCGGACTCACTGAGTTCGGCATACCTGACGACTCCGTCGACTTGCGTGACATAGTTGAATCGCACGCCAAGCCAGATTCTTCATGGGTCGAAAGACTAGTGAAGGTGAACGACATAGTGTCGCGACAAGTGCAAAGATTTATGGAACATCTAATCAGAGCTCAAACTTCGATTCCACAGTTAAACACCACTATGGTCAAGTATCAGGTGCAGGTGGTGGAGATCATAGGAATTTACGCGGCTTCGATGGAAAAACAAATATTTCCATGCGCCCATGCCTACGAAGAGTTGTTCATCAGTTGGTTGGAATATGAGAAAATTCACCCTTTCGAGTGATATCTTGAGTTGATTGTTAGAAAACCTATTAGGAGAGAACATCACGTACCGAGTTTTTATTTACTTATTTATACTTAGCCATTATTTTAGGTTGAATTTTATGTTATAAATAAGAACATCAACCAATTAGTTAGAAGTTGATGGTTGTTGTAAGAAACTATTTTTTTTGGTTGTCAAGAATTATTTCTGAGATACCGTTAATAGAGAAGTCCTTATGGACCAGAGACAAAGTTATTTTCATCAAATTCATGTGTGACTGGACATGGAGAAGAACTATTTACTATCTCGTTTCATGAATGATGATGTAATGAGTAAGATATATTTAATCTATTGTCAAGTTATCTGGTGCAATGTTTTGTTTTTCTTTACTTTAATGATGAATATGAATCGTTGTGTTATCATGTGATGGATGATTAGTGTAGGTGAATTATTTTTCTTTTCATTATCTTATCGCATATGTGTTTTCTTTATGATAGTTAGTATCTCAGACAGGAATTGGAAGCTCACATGATTAACGTATTAGTACTAGGCCTGTGGTATAAAATTGTTGTCTGCATGCTTGAGTAGCGGGTTATCCCAAGCTCAACCTCTTCTCGAGTAGTTAAACTTAATCTTGTTTTGTTGCCAAGTTGTTTTATATCGTCTTACATCTTATATCAGTACCACCTAAGAGAAAATAAAAAAAGAGAAAGTCCAAACTGAAGGAGACTCCTTCACACAAAAACATAAATCCCATTGATTAATTGACCGGATCGCAAGATCTAGAGAACCATTCCACTATTAAACGTTGCAGAGTCTAATTGGGCCTTGGTGGTGGGTTTGGTTCCTACTATTGAATTAAATGGATTTAAGACCCATCAACACAACCTTTGCTGGAAACCACTCCACAAACTATGTTCAGACTCGTCTTTTGTGGCTCCAAGTGCATAAATCCCACTTTAGCTTCTCGCAACCAACTTATCACCAAGGGAAGGAGGAAGGGTTGCATAAGGAGAAAGGCTGGAGGGGAAGGCTGAGGCTAAAACTCATAATGGGATGCAAATCTTGGGCTAAGAAATGGAAGGGATTTTGGTAGAGTTTTCTTATTCTCTTACTCATATTCATAAATGAAACCCTAAGACCTTTTTTTATATGATAAAAATATGGCTATTCAGTTTGGAGATGGGCTACAAGGGATAAAATGGTTAGGAAACTCTCCATAGCCCATAAACTCCATCGAATTTCCTGCAATTTATATTTTTTACAACTTTTGGAGGTAAACGCAAGCTATATACCATGCAACATGCATGTGTACATGGGCTAACTAGCATGTAGCACATGTGTGTATGCGGGCTATTAATTTAGCAGGGCACTTACACTCTCCAACAAATTTTTTTTTAAGAGGAAGCCTCAACAATATTTTTCAAAGTATGCAAAAGGAAGGGCCAATGTCTTGTATGCACAAATAAGGATTTTTGAAATATAACAGATGCCCCCTAATGTGTGAGGTTAGAAGACCAAATAATGGCCAAAATACATTACAATATCTTTACCAGTGGGAAGGAATGGATTTGAGTGAGCCCGATACGAGTGTTCGTGAATGTTCCATCTCCAAAACAATTATAACCTCTCTGAGGTTGGCATATGCATGCTCGGTATGAACTAAGCATGTTTTCCAATCAATTACACTATAGATCCATGTCATATATGACTACTAGAAAAAATATAAATGTCCATATAAAGTGAAACCGTGAACAATACACAATGGATCTACATATCCATATCATCTGAAGATATACAAGTACAATATTATATGCATCTTCAAGAAGCATTAATGCTTGTGGATGGAGATGAGGACTTCATAGCTCGAGAAACAATTTCAATATCTTCAAAACTTAGGTAGGGGTACAATAGGAGTGTAATAATCACTACCCTAAGGTCTTCTATGTGCCATCGGGGAAATACTAAAGGATCTCAATCATCAAGAACAAAAATTCATTGATTTTGAATCCAAACTTGACTGGACTCTCAGGATGGCCGACTCATGAAAGTCAAGAGATAAACTGCAGAATGGTTGACTCAGGTTAGATAAAAATTCCCTTGGACAAAATCACGACAAAGTGATGAGACTCGAGAAACATAAGTATGTGTTATAGGAGGCACCACACACTCTCCATATGTTTGGAAGAGTAACCAAATGGAGGAGGACACAAATCTATGTAACAATACCAAATTCCTAAGGTCATACTATATTCCAATGCTTGGCGAACAAACAAAAGGATGTTCTTTGTCCAAGGGAGACTATATTGTTGTCGATAAAAGAGAATGTATATCTCATCCCCTCTTTTTGGGATATTTTATATTTTTGTCTTTTTCAAGTTTTTAATGAGCATGAAAAAAAATCAAAGAATTCTATGTTACAAAGGAGGAATGAGTGTCACAAGCAAGAAAACTTGTTCCAAGTGCATGGAACATACTGATGCTCAATGCAAGGAGATTAAATATGGACTCTTGGGGGGGGTTTCTTTTTTGTAGATAATCTCCAAGGCCCGAAAAAGAGATAAACCAAAACCAAGGAGAATGGCCCTTTTTCAAAAATGTAGTTCCTCCGTCTTGAAAAAGGGTTAAACGTATGCCCGTGAATACTCTCCTAGCAAATTGAAGCTCCTATGGAATACCTTTATTCATAAATTAACCTTTGAGACCAAAAAATGGGTAAACTACCATTGGATAGATATGCCTTCAAATTTTAGTTTGACAAGCGTGAAGGGAAACAAGATCGCTCAACAATATTTTCAATTTTAGAGAGTCTGAAAAGGGATTAAAGAAGACTCCAGTGGGGATTATTTTCTTAAGTAATATAAGAGATGCCGAAAAGAATAAATAATCTCATGTTAGATATTTCTTTCAAAGTTTAAGAAAGCCTGAAAGACAATAAATTATTCTCATAGGGAGTCCCTCACGTATGAGCTAGAAAATTTGAAGAAGAATGGGCCTTCGATATATAATTATGGAGGGACTAAAAGGACTCCCAAGCCTATGGATAAAAATCACAACATGGATTCCAAAATGTAGAAGGTTCTACCACCTAATTACGACACTTCTAAAGCATCATAGAAGGTTCTATGTCGCACTTTGGTTGGATCGATCCTATGGAAAAGAGAAAAACTCAACAATATGAAAAATGAAAGGTGGTGAGAACCTAACCTATATTAAAATGTCGAAAAACAAAATTACCATGGGATGATATGAGTGTAACCCATCTCATAAAAACACCAAAAAAAAGAACAAGTACATTAGAATGACCCAAAGATCTCTTGAAAACAAAATCAAGTACTAACCGAGCCAAGAATAGGGAAAAAGAGGACCAAACTGGGCGGAAAAAGGACAAAACAAGTTGATAAATAGAGGTGGACAACTCATTTTAACCATTGCAAATTGGAAAATAACCGAAAATTCAAAAAACTTCTTCTTCAAAATGTGAATTCAAGGAGCTACTGTGGACAAAAGATCCTCAAACCTAAACCAAGTAAGTACAAATGACCTTTATTTTCATTTTCATCCATTATTTGTTGCTTAATTTATTGTTTGGAGGGTGCACTCCCTTGTAAAAGGATCGGGTATGCATGTACTCGGGTTTTCCACACCCAACATGTGTATGTACATGGGCAGAGTAACACTTACCCAACGTACATACGTGATTGTCTTAAAGGTATCTCCTGTACATCTTTTTATCTTTCAAAAAATATGAAATAAGGGGCTAACCTCACAATTGTTTTTCAACAGGATGTATGTTCATTGGTGAGAAAGGGAACATGAAGAGTTATATGTCTTTATAGAGGAGGATCCATGAGCCATTTACATTCTTAAGAAATTTGGTATGTGGAAAGTTTTTCAGTGTCCATTYATGAGGGCACAACCCAGGATAATGAACCACTTGATAGAGTACTGGAATCCACATACATAGGCCTTCATGTTGGAGGTCCAATCATTGACTCTAATAATGAAGGATATTTACATCTTGAATGACCTCTCCAGGAGAGGGGAACTGATCAACTTGAGGACCTTTCCTCCAGGACTGTATAACATAGAGGATTATATTTATATGTATTGTGAGGCCAACACTACGAAAGTAGGATCTCCAGCCTCAATCTTCATATAGAACTCTACATTATTGGGAGGATCATGAGATCCACAACACTTCATCAAGATTCACAAGCATAGCTGCATTGTGCAACTCAGTGTGTATATGCCACTATTTGTTACTGGAGCACTACCATTCTCACATACATGAAACAAATGTTGGATTATTTAGAGGGGGGGTGAATCAGTAATAGATAAATCTAATCCTTTTTTAACCACATAATGCAAGTGTTATATCAATGTTGCATTATCATCCAATAGTTTCATAGTAAATAAACAATGAAGAAATGAACAATCATACACATACATAGTACACCAGTGGTTTTACGTGGAAACCAAAGCGAGAGAAAACCACATAATAATTTTTATTATATGTCTTTAAGAATTATATTCATTGGAAGCACCAACTTCCTTTGTTTTCTAGATGCAACTGGAAGGAGGCTCTAACCCCCTAGTTTATCAGGCTAGAACCCGAAGGAAGCTCTAAATCCTCAATTCTATGGCTATAACCAAAAGGAGGCTACAACCCCCTATGTTCTTCGGCTACAACTAGAAGGTGGCTACAGCCACCTGTCCTTGCCCCATCCAACCACCCTGACGTAGAAGTAGAATGATGGAACCACTATCACACTATCATTGTGAGATATACCACTGTAACAACTTGAACCACTACCCTGCATCCAACCCGTACTACTTCCCTGCAATCAATCTATTCCTAAACTGAGCATGTATCAACAAATACAACAAATACGTGACATGTAGTTATGTAGTATGCGTATGTATTCTCCCTATCTGTTATGTAGACCACATATGTACATGTCTTTTCTATTATATATTTTGCATATACCTTCTGAAAACAAGGGTTTTCTTTGTTTTAAAAACTCCTGAACCTCTACAACTTATTTCGCATATATATGCAACCTGTCATTGTATCCAGACTGTAGCTGTACCCTATGCATGCATCCTCATAAATAACCTTTACCCAAGGAATATATATCTCTCTAGTCATGTGCCATATAAGTGTGTGTAATCATGAAAAAGTATAATAACCCTCACATGATCTAGAAATCAAACCCTTTCTGATATTCATCCTCTCAATACATCAACTACTTTACAAATACAAGCTCTCAACCATGTACCACAAAAACCCTTAACCATATGTGAAGAAATACAATATGTTCCTTAAATTTAGCAAGAAGTATCAATGATAGATATTGATTATATCAACATTGTGTTTCTGTAGATATGACTTATACAAAAGATCCCATACAACCACTAATGTTTCTAGGGAGAATCCTCAAGCCTCCATAACCATTTCTCATGCATACATCAAAATCCAACTACTCATGGAAATAAGACATACCTTTTGAACCAGTGGATAGATATGATGTATTTGATCACTGTACACCTTCCTAGGAGCTTGATCGCAGAATCTAGAACCTCATCATCTTCATCTTCTCAAGTTTCTATGTATTTTATCTCCTGTATGGACCCTAATACACTATTATCCCATGTACACCTCATAAATTAGCATTTTTTTGTATTCACTGTAATTCTAAAACTTTCATCGTCAACCCTTCATGTTACCTCGGACTTTCACAACTTCAGATGTATCAATGAGTACTTTAAATAAGCCTTTCACAACAATATATATTCAATATGTTCAAGTGTAATTTGAATGAGATAACCTTGCCTCTTATTTATACTTTCATGTAGCATCCTCAAGGGGTTACCTTTTAACTGTCTTAACCCACTTTCCTTATTTTAGGGTTAACTCACTTATAACCACTTTTCCACTTAACTTAACCAATTTCCATAATTAGTAAGTTCTCCATTAACTTTATTATTTAAATAATTTCTTTTGAATCCATTTTGACTTATAGTACACTCATCACTTCACTTTATTATTTAAATAAATTCTTCTTTGCACACACTTTGACTACTTTGACCTTTTTGGGTTTCTAGATGACTTGTGAGGGTTTTCCAACTTCACATGGCCATAACTCGCGAACTGTGAGGAGTTATGTGATGTTCCACATACCACTGGAAATGAAATGACATGTAATATACATATAGAACAGTATTACCTGCGAATATATCAAAACTCATACCATTATCCATCAAACAAACTTGGGTCCATTACCCAAACCTTTGTGCTACTAGAATTAGCTACCAGACTTTCTTCAAGGATTGACATCAATGAAAACCAACCCAATTAATCAACAAAAACAACTAACCGATTGTCGAAGAAGAATGAACAAGAACTTCATGTTCAAGAGTGTACTTTTTTATTTCTTTTTTGAGAGAGTGCCAATCCTTAGCCTGAGGGACATTGTACAAGGCCATATTTCCTCCTTTCTGGAATTATGTAGGTGGGAAGATTTATTAGCTTGATAGGTGGCGAGGAGAGTATAGGAGGCCTTCGACGATAAATGTTTTGACTGGTTGGTTTTTCTGATTCCTGTGATAGATGACTATCCTTATGCAGGGATCAGTTTCCTAAGGGATCCTGATATTCCCATGCCCCCTAGAGAGGAGTGAAGAGAGATAGGTAAACACATTTTAAGGTTATTTAGTTTTTTAACTTTTTAAATTTTATCCTTTTTATGGTAATGTCAAATTACTAATTCAATGATCTGTCATATGCAGATGTTGGGCCAATGCAACCAGCTAACTTCGTCAAGACTAGGAATCAACCTTGAGCAAATGTCGAACCAACAGTAGAAGGAGGACCAATAGATATAGGAGGAAAACCATCCAAAGAGGCTGAGAGAGTACTGTGACAAGTAGAGAGGAACCTTATAGCTCTCACTCGTGTAGTTCTGATGGAAGAGATAGAGGATCTTCCCCCGACCATGCAGCCACATGTTGTAGGGGTACCAAGGACTTGGGTTCGGTTGTTCTGGTGTCTTTTGAATGCCGTAGTTCATTATAATAGGGCCAATATGCCTAGGTCATGGCACAGGGGTAGACCCAGGGTTCAACTCTAACAACGCACCAACAAGCCCTAACTACTGTCCCTTTCGGCAACACCTGTGAAGCAGATGCAGTCTCACCCGAAGTAGCTATAGGGGGTTGTAGGACACAGGTGTCTACAACCAGAGGAAATGCAGAGTGGATTCACAACAACAACACACAATACTATAGTTATTATTTATCTTCCTTAAACCTACTGCGCAAGTTATATTTCAGATCTAACACAACATCACAATAGCAGCATATCAAATGACAGAGAACACAACATCAAACACTCATAACACAAGATATACATGGTTCACCCTCTCCCTAGGGCTATGTCCACATAATTGTGCTTATGATATATTAAGATGGAAGCATACAGTTCTTATATGCACTCTTAGCTATCAGATATTCTCTTCTTCTATCTCCTTCTCTCCCCTCCTTGCACACCCAGATGAAGGGTTGATCTTTGCACCCAGTTAAAGATCTTACAATACAGACTACTCTCACAATACAATAGTTATCTCTCAATAGAAATCTCTTATCATCACATAATCTCTTCTATCTCTCTTACTCTCCTCTCCTCGTGCACCCAGCTGCAGGGTTGATCTTCTCACCCAGTTGAATATCCTACAATACCAGAAGGCTCTCTCACTCAACACTTCTCTCTCACATAGTAGTACTCACTCAATCACACAATAAAAGTGAAATATCAACCAACTTAGCATCACCCCATCCCAAGTCATTTAGACATTTATTTATACATTACAATAGCTCTCGGACACACTTAGGTTGAAACCTAAGTGTCAAAACCCTAGATACCAAAACCCTAAGTGTCTAAAACCCTAGGTCAACTTGACCCATGTTTTCAAGGCTTCTCCACCATGTCTTTCCTTCCTTCACGCGCAGTGCTCCAAAGAATCTGTTGACATATTCTTTCTCTTGTTGAGTTGTCCACAATCCCTCTTCCTTTCTGATCTAACATCCTCGATCTCCTAGTCCAATGGCTTTGTTTCTCTTACTTCGCTCCGTCTTTTCTTCTCTTTTTCTCACTTCGACCCAGTATCAGTCACTGTGTCTTCCACTCGGTTCGAATTTTTCCTTTTCTACCTTAATCTTCGCTTTCTTCCATAACCAAAGGCCAACAGGCCCCCAACACTCACTTGTGACTTGTCCTGAGGCACTTCAGGTCTGAACTTTCTGTTTCATTTTGACTTCAAATTGCGCAGGGAAACTTGTGCTTTATTCTCTATCCCTCCCTTCTATGTGCATACATTATTTTCTGTGTCTGGTACCCAGTTTCAACTACACCTGGTACCTAGACCCTTTAACTTATGCTTTTAATGAGAGTTTTGAGGTAGTTGGTTGTAATAATACAATTTCAACTGACTTTCATTCACCAAACCTTCCTTCCATTTTCCAGTCAAATTCTTCAACTGCACAACTCCTCCTTCTGTAACATAGGCAAAATCATATGGCCCAAGCCAATGCATCCTAAAATTCCCTGGATGCTTCATGAACTTACTGTCATATACCAGTACCAGATATCCTTGCTTGAAAGCTTTCTTATTGATGTGTCTGTCATGGTAGGCTATTTCTCTTTCTTTCTGAACCTATTGGTGAAATCCTGCAATAAATCTGTCTTCTTAAAGTTCGACCAACTGCGCAAGCCTCTCTTGCATAGCACCAATTTCATCCATATATGTAAAGGTTGCAATTCTCAGACTAGGAACCAAATATTCCATGGGTACAATTGCTTCTAGACCATAGACCAATTTAAAGGGGTTTTGCATGGTTAGTTTCTTGCAAGTGGTTCTATAGGCCCATAATACTGTTGGTACTCTCAAATCCTAGTCATCCCTATTCACGCTACATATCTTTTCTAGTGTTGTCTCCAAGATATTATTGAATTCTTCAAATTTCCCATTTGCTTGTGGATGATAGGGCATGCTCTTATGATGGTGAACTTCAAATTCCTGAGTCAAGGCTTCAATAGTCTTGTTAATAAAATGTGTGCCTTGATCGCTCATAAGGATTTTTGGGCATCCAAACTGGGTTATGATATCATCAAATATGAAGTGTGCAGTTGTACTTGCACTATAGTCCTTAAATTCTCTTGCTTCTTCCCATATGGTCAAATACTCTGTCACAGTGATTATGTATCTAGCTCCTGTGTGCTTTCCATGTGGGTTGATAGGTCCCACGAAGTCAATGGACCATTTATAAAATGTCTGTAAGGTCAGTTGAGGTGCTAAAGGAATCTCATCTCTTTTGGATGGTTTCCCAACTCTTTGGAATACATCACAGGACTTATAGTATTCCTTAGCATCTTTGTGTAGAGTAGGCCACCAAAGGCCAAACCTAAGAATCTTCTGTGTTGTTTCTTTCCCTGTGTAGTGTCCTCCTGCGATGCCTTCATGTGATTTTGTGAGGATCAATGGTCTCTCTGCTTCCATAAAACACCTCCTCAATATCTCATCAGGTCCCATATTGTATAGTTGTCCAATAATAAGTGAAAAATATGCAGCGCACACTAACAACTATTTCTTTTGAATAATTGTATAGTCACTGGGTACCAGTCCTGTTGACAGGAACTTCACTATCTCCATGAAGTGATAATCAACCTTCCTGATGGCCAGCAATTGTGCATCTAGAAGTGTATCCTCCAAACTAGTAGGCTCTTCTCTGTATTTCGACCTCGACAAGTGGTCAGGACCTTTGTTCATTCTTCTTGGCTTAACCACAATCTCGAAATCATATTCTTGAAATAGAAAAATCCATCTACATATTCTTCCCCCCAACACTAGCTTGTTGACAAGGTATTTAATCACATAATGATTAGTGAGCATATTAAAATGTCCTCCCAACAAGTAGTGGTGTAACTTCTGTAGTGGATACACCATGTCTAATCCTTCTCGCTCCATGGTGGTGTAATTAATCTCAGTTGTTGATAGCTTCCTGATAGCAAAGGCTAGCGGGTGGTCAATGTCTCCAGCTCTCGGTTGTGCTAACACTGCTCCTAATGTGATAGAAGAAGCATCGAAATGCATATGAAATTCCTTACTCCAATATGGGAAAACCAGAATGGGCGCAGTAACCATTTTATGTTTCAGTGTGTCGAAGCTATGTTGGCATTCTTCTGTCCAATGAAACTGACCGTATTTCTTTAAAATCTTCTCCATGGGTGCTATGATCTATGCATATCCCTTAATGAACTTCCTATAGTATTCAGTATGTCCCAGTGTATTGCGTAGCTATTTGACTGAAGTAGGAGGGGGTAGATCGACTATAATGGAAATCTTGGATGGATCTACCATCAATCCCTGCTTACATACAATATGGCCCAACAGCACGCCAAAGGGTGAAAAGAAGATGCACTTCTTTAGGTTCAAGGAAATCTGACACTGCTTGCACTTATCCAACATTAGTCTTAAAAATTCAATATCATTTTGCAAAATGATGAAAACAGTCAAGTCATCAAAATATGCTTCCAGGAATTTATGTACAAACTCCTTAAACGCTTCGACTACCACCCTGGAAAAGATGGTTGGTGCATTCTTCAATCCAAATGGAATCACTGTATACTGGTAGGATCCCCATCCTATTTCAAATTTTTTCTTATGGTGATCTTACTTGGCAATCCAGATCTAATGGTATACTGAAAATCCATCTGTAAAAGAATATACTTCATGTCCTCCTACATTGTCTAGAACTTCATCAGTGAATGGAGTAGGGAATGGGTCATGCAAATAGGCATCATTCATATTCCTAAGATCTATGTAGATCCTAATTTCTCCTATCTTCTTATCTTGTACCACCATAGGGCTAATCCATTCTAACTCTTCAACACACTACTACATATGGGCGGATTATTCCACAAACATTTTCCACGCTTCCACTAGTCTAATATTTTTTTTAAATAGGGCGAGATTTTCATCGTTACTGCCACAAAAGTTCGTCGCAATATCGATGCAAATCTTAATTTAACGTAGTCAGGATTTTCGTCGCTATAGCGACAAACTTTCATGGCAATAACGACGGAAATTTTGTCTATCTCATTGGTCAGTGTTAACGGCTAGTTGACTATTTTATCTATATATACATGACTTTAAGAGTCTTTGCGACACAGTTGCTATAGTTGTGACACTGTTCTTGGCTTTTGTTTGAG
>SNQJ01S0028812.1:2029-20286 GCA_010110895.2 Picea sitchensis
ATAAACAAATTTTGTATCGCAAGAATTTTATTTTTGAAGAAGTTAAGTCTTCTCCCATAATTGTGTAGCTAGAAGAGGATGAGAAGAAGTTAGGGGTTTAGCTACAACCCAAGATTGTGAAATCTAATCTAAATGGACACGAATTTCATGATGGACCTAATGAGGAGGAGGTTTTAAAGAATTTATAAGAGGAGGAAGAAACTCCACCTTAAACTTTAAGGAGGTCCACTCAACAATGAAGGAAACTAGACAGGTATAACTATAGTTTGTCTGATTTTAGATGTATGTTTTATTTATCTTTTAACATTGTTGATCCTAGAATTGTGAAAGAGGAAATGGACATGGAAGAAAAAGAGTCCTAGATATTGGATATGGATGAGGGAATGGTTTCACTTATAAATAATGAAATGTGGGACTTGGTCCCATTTCCTGATGGATAGAAATCCATCAGATGCAAATGGACATTCATAAAGAAGTTTGGATTTGATGGAAATGTTGAAAATAACAAGGAAAGGTTGGTTGCAAAAGGATATTCTGAAGTTGAGGGAATACAATTTGTTGATATATTTTCCCCAGTTACTATGTGAAAATTTGTTAGGTTCATACTATATGTACTAGCATACTTCAATTTAGAGATAGAACGGATGAATGCAAAAGAAACATTCCTACATAGTGACTTGAAGGAGGAGATTGGTACAACACACCCAAAGAAGTGTCATTGGTTTTCAAGTTAAAAATTCATTATATGGTCCCAAATAGTCTCCCAAAATGTGGTACGATAAGTTTGATTCTTTTGTGTTGGGATCATGATTTTTGAGATCTAAATCAGATCACTATGTGTATTACAAACAATATAGTTTCCATTTCCTTGTTATCACTCTATATGTCGATGATATGTTATTCTTTAGTAACCGTAAGGATGCAATTTGTGATTTGAAGTTTCGTCTTTGAACACAATTTTATATGAAGTACTTGGGGGCTACAAAATGTATCTTATGAACGAAGACCTAGAGATATAGAGAGAATAAAGGGGTTTGTTTGAGAAAGAGTAAGTATGTAAACTCTATGCTACAATGTTTTATATGATAGATTGCAAACCATTGGGTGTTTTGATTTCTATGGGAACTAATCTTTTAGTTGAGTAGTGTCCTACAACACTCGTAGAGAAGGAGGATATTGTTTATGTTCCTTATTCTAGTGCACTTGGTATTTTTATGTATGCTATGGTTTGCCCTAGACTAAACATTTCCTAAGCAATGGGAGTCTTGAGTCGATTCATGGCTAATCATGGATGTGAACATTAGGCTACAGTGAATAGGGTCTTCAAGTATTTATAAGGTACTCTTGAATATTCCAGCTATTATCATAGTGATTTTTCAGGGGGCCCACACTTAGTGGATATATAGGGCTATGCAGATTTTGATTGGGTAGGGGTTGTAGATAGAAGGATATCTATAAGAATATACATGCTTCAATTGATTGGAGGAGCAGTAAATTGGATGAGAAAGAGACACGCTGTTGTCTCATTATCCATTGTATATGTAGAGTATATGAGCACTACCCAGGACTATAAGGAGACCATTTTGCTTATGAAACTATCTTTAGAAGTAGGGATATGTTATAGATCTATTAAAGTTCAATATGGTAGTAACAATGTCATTTATCTGACCAAGAGCCCAACCTTTCATGAAAAGAAAAAGAATATAGATATCAAGTACCATTTCATTAGGGGCATGGTGGAGGATGGAAAGGTGATACTAGAGAAAGTTGACACCTTGTAGAATGTTTCATATGCATTGATGAAACTAGTGAGCATAGGTAAATTCAAGTGGTGTTATATCCTTGCAAGGTATATGAAAAGTGGGATAATTTTGAGACATGTGTGTCATACACTTTACAGTGTTGTAGTGGAGAATGAAATAAATGCTGAGCTATAGAAGGGAACAAATGCATAGTAGTGGTAGGGAATAACTTGTTTGTCATTTCAAACAAGTAGAAATGGAAAACCATAAATGGTTTATAGTTTTGTGATTCCTATTTATTCAGTGCTAGGGATATAGGAAAACATGGTGTCTAAGATTTATCTTACTTGTTATCCTATTGAAATTTCCTTGTTATGATAATTGTACTTATTAATTTTGAGGTGCAATCATTCCAACCTATCATCCACTTTAATATTGGTGCTTTTGTACTTCTTTACTTGACCTCGCTCCATGGTGGTAATTTTTTTATTCTTTTCGTACTTTAAATCACTTGTTCTAAAATTAGCCATCTTTTTTTCTAAATCCTGAAAATCTTTGGGTAACCCAAACTTAGGAAGATAAAGTTCAATCATCACTTCATCTATATTCTCCCAACATATGAGGATTTCAGTCCATGTTTCCTACATTTTGTATTTTGTCTCAATAACATATCGTAACCATCATTCTATGACCACATGCATCCTAGTAATGTTTTCCTTGGTAAGAATTATGATGTCATGATCCTCTTAGCCGCATAATTTATTTATTTATCTGATATAATCCACTTGATATAAAGTCCTAGCTACCCTATCACTCCATTTCATCATTCATTTGTAATCCACTCCACATAACAAAGTTTCTTTATGACAGTTAACAATCGTCTTAACAAAAGCATCCCAAAGTAGCTTATACCTGCTATGTTTTTCTAGAAAATATGCATTTAAAATCAAAACATATTGATTATTGTATTTGTAGTACTCCACATGATGTCAAAGAGATTCTATCTCTTTTTTCATGGCATTTACTTCCCTTTCCTCTTCCCCATATTTTTCAATCATGGTGTGTGACATAATCATTCCCACTCGAAACTACTCACTAACCCAAGCCTCTTTCTTTGTATCATACAAATTTTCTTTTGATGTTACCAATACAACACCATCTATGGTTAGTTTCCTGTTGTTTCGTGTTCTTCTCACAAGTGATTGTCTTTCCCTATCATAAGCAATTGATTATATATTAGCAACCTCGTCCAATGGTTCGAGTGCCTGTTGGTCCTTCGATGCCAACACATTTTCTAGACTCTCTAGTGTATGAAAATGATCTGTAGTATGTGTCTTATCTTTATCCATAGTAGATATATATTTCTTAACCTACTGAGAATATAGTCATATCCTTTGTTGTTTGCTTCATTGATCATTTTGTTGCTCTGATTTTCTTATCCACTCATCCATTTTCCCCATTACTGTATCTACAACCTTTCATGTCCTAATATATCACCTTATTTTCTTTTTGAGAGATCTTCTTATTGATTTTCATCACTAGGTAAACACAATGTATATGGTATAGCTATTTCTTCTGTAATGGTTTGAACAAGGATCTGTTCATTTGTATTGGTTTCCAACATTGCTTTTAACTATTCCTACCCTAGCTTCGGTACCTTCACATTAGTTTACATCCATAAAAATATGCCACCATATTCCTATTCTTCAATTTCCTTTTCTTTAATGCACTCTGGGACAACTTTTTCTTTTAGTNTTTCCAACATTGCTTTTAACTATTCCTACCCTAGCTTCGGTACCTTCACATTAGTTTACATCCATAAAAATATGCCACCATATTCCTATTCTTCAATTTCCTTTTCTTTAATGCACTCTGGGACAACTTTTTCTTTTAGTTCATGTGGTACTTCTTTAGTGGGATTTTGTGTTGTTTCACCAATTTTCATATCCAAAGGTATTTCCTTAGCACCTTGATTGACCTGAGATGTTTTCCTAATATTTGTATTAGTCTCATACACAATTGGGACCTTTAGTTTCACCACCTCTTCCTCATCATCCTTTGTAAGATCTATAATGCCTTGAGGGGGAATTTTTGTGTGAGGAGCAACCTTTAGAAGACCAGTTGGTTCTTCTATTACTAGTTGATTTTATTGTATATGTTTGGATGTTTCTTACTTTTTATTTCATGCTTGTTTCTCTACTTGTTATTTTTGGCCATTTCCCCCTTCTCCTTGTTTCTTTGCTCCTTTAGATCCTCCTTAATTTGTTCTAAATATTCCCTGATTCTTCTTTGTGCAAGTTCTTCCTAAGAAATATGTTCGGCCTCTTTTATATGTAGATAATATTTTTTTCTTATTTGAAGTACACACTCTTGAGATGCATTATTTTTATATTCTTCAATGACTATACACTAAGATTCATCCTTCATTCATATTTATTCTTCTCTCCTAGCTTCTTCAGCTTCGCTCTCAGCTATCACACCTTGGACAATAGTTGTAGCAATTTGTGTTGTGAATTCTACTTGTTTGTCTATGGAGAGAGTTTTGAAAATACTCAGATTGGGTTAAGTTTTTCTCTTAAGAACCTCATCCCAACTTTGTGCATTTTCAGTGAAATCCTCATCATCGAGTTTGTCATGGGAATACGACCAAGACAATGCAAATTGTGCATAATGTTTAAACATGAGTCCTTTGGGATCATTCTTGCGATACATTCTAGTTTAAAATATGTATTCAAAGTGAGTCAACCCTTACTGATGTTGATATTATGGTAGTTGCAGGAGGTATTAACCTCTACATGTAACCTTTGATGAGACTAGAATATTCAGGGAAGAAAGAGAAACCCTAAACAAATGTGTAGAAACTCTATAAGACATGTCGACCCAATACAAGAATTAATATTTAAGTGTTAACCTCTAAAAGGAGAATTCAACACAGTTAAGTGACTTGGACCAGTATAAATAGAGGGTGCTAGAGCTCATTTGTACTCACTCACTCTCACAACTGCATAAGGACAAGTGGTGCACATGACTGAAGGAGAGATACAACTGCTATGGTTTGGACTTTCTTCCTTGGTTATGGTTTGGACTCTCTGCTTCGTGCACTAGATTTGGAGAGAAGTGTGCTACCTTGGTTGGTTGTTGGTTCTAGAGTTTTCTTCTGGAATTATTCTATCTGTCAAGGTTAACGTGCTTGGGGGTGGCTTCAGCCTATGGTTGGGTGACAAAATTTCTATATTAAATATGGAAAAACAAGCACATATCTTTAATTTCTAATAGGTTATGGGCCCACACTATCTTCAGACAGTCTAACCACTGTAAGATAGATTGAGAATTTATTTGTGAAGCTCGTTGTCGAAAACGTTACAACTGCAACTAGGTTTTATAATTATGTAGCTGCAACAAACCCTAACCCTTGTGTTCAGGAACTTATGATGAAATGTTTGACCTAATTCCTTGACATCCTAGTGCTCCCTAGCCTAGCACACCTCTTGGTACTCTCAACTAGCAAGAATGTTAGGTTTAAATTTTTTGTCAAAGTCAAAGTCAAAGTTTGAATGGTAAAGGTCAAAGGTTGAATGTCAAAGTCAAATTGAAAGGTTGACTTCTAGTCAAATTGGTTTTGTGGTCAAAGTTGAAATTTTAGAGTTTCTAGCTTGTTCTAATCATTGAATCTTCTAATTGAGTTTCTAATCTCTTCTTGTCAAGATGGTATCTAGTTTCAGATTGGAAGAGAAGCTTGATGATGCTACAAGGTTTCAAAGGTATACACTTGTATATGTTATCTAGGGTATAAAATCTAGAAACATATGAGTGTGTTTGCGGGGAAAGTACTAGAGATATTGTCCAAGTTGTAATATTGGATTTAGTGCATTTAGAAGAACAAGCGCACACTCCATAGCAAGTGAGGACTCAGGTTCTAGGTTTGATTAAATTTTTAAAATTTGTATATATCAAGGGTGATAGTTTCTACAACAAAAATTGAGAAAGTTGGCTTTGAAAGGTTATATTATTGTTAGATGCAATGAATACTTGAATTCATATGAATACTATTGATATAGATGCTTATTGTACTTGTTCACAAGATGAACTAACATCTCCTCTAGATAGATATTTCTTGTTTTCTCTTGTTGTTCTTGTTCCGGGAAGGTGCCCTTGTGATGAACAATCCTTGTTGAAGCTATCATAGAATAAGTTTATAAGGATAACACAACTTCCAGATGGGAGACAATAAAAAAAGATAGAAACAAACTCAAATAGACTTAGAGGAGCCAGACTCGAAGGAAGTTAGGAATCAAAAGGAAACCAAAACATGCTTGTGATACTTTGCAGAAAGAAAAGAGAGATGTTGTAATACCCCTAGGTTAAACCCAAACTATAAATGTAAATGAAAATGTGCTTAAGTTGGTGAGTTTTTTGATATATTTTTGCATGCACCTTCCATTGTATAGTGCACACATGTACTACGCACTAAAATGATGAAGTGTTCATATTCTAGGATATCGCGCGCAAAAAACTTAAGTGCATGTGATTTTGAGGCCAGGGAGCCTTTGTGTATATGTTTTGTTGCATAGACTGGTGAGCCAATTATGATAAGATAGTAGGCTTATTTGTTGAATTAGGTCAGAGATACTAGATGCTAAAGGCCAGTGAGCCTATTTTAGTATATGTCTTGTCATTAATATAATACATCATTGCATGTAGACCGACCACGATAAAAGAGTATGGGGGACTAAAATCCACTAGTTAGGGAAAAGGGGGGATAAAATCTAAGGATAAGGGGATAATCTAGGGAGATTAAGAAAAAAAGGAATATTATAATAATATTCCTTAAAGTATAACGTATGGATAATTATTTTATCCTAAGTTCTAAGGATGGGGACAAGTGGGCCAAAGTAGCTCTCAACATGACAAGTGTCAAGTTGAGAACATGCATACATATAGTTTGGACTTAGTTCATTTTCCCATTCATTCCATCATTCCATCATCATTGAATCACTCATTCAGTTGTCATATGTACCTTCCTGTACATGTACCTATATCTGTACCTACATGTACCTGTACCCATACTCATACTTGTACCTATATCTGTATTGGTTAACTTAGTAGCTGGATTGAAGAAACAGGTTGTCAGGCCCATGGGATATTGAAGAGGTAGGTTTTCAGGCCCATGAAAAAATCTCTCTAGGTGAGAGAATTGTTGGGAATTGATTTCCCGAAGGTGCCAAACTACAACTACAGGGCTCTGAGACTTCCTATCTGGCCTATTGTTGAAGACCGAAAAGGAAGTAGGGTAACCGAAGGACTGTTGAGTAGAGAAGGGGAACACTTCCTGGGGTGGGACAGGCATGTGGGGAATGAGGGACTGTAGGCTGTTAGTTTGAGTTGGCACCTGTGATGAATTTTTTCCTGTTGTATGAGATACATCATCCTAGTTAGGAATCCCTTTACATGGGTGGAGTTTAGTCCCATCTCGGGGGTGACTCCCTGCTGAGAGTGATGAGAAACATGGTCTAAGTCTGGGAGATTTGTGGAAGGTCTACACGCAGTTGGTGATATTTTTACCAAGATAAGTGTCAATTGTGTGTTAAATTACATGTTGCATTATTATTTATGGGTTTTTCCTGTGTGTGATGCATGTGTATTATTATTATTATTATGTATGAATCTCTGCATTTGCAGAATGTATTTGTCTGTTTTAAGTTTTATATATAAAGTTCCGCAATATTTTCTTTGTGTATATGTTTTAATTTGTATACAGTTTGGAAAATTTTATGTGGCATGGCCGAGTTGGATGTTGGGGATGCTATAATATGGTATCAGAGCTCCAGTTTTCAACACTAAGCCTGAATGGTTTGAGAAAGTTGAATTGAAGCGAAATTTCTGAGTGAATTGATTTTGAAGTGGCCAAATTTCAAGTTACACATCGTCCATCATAAAAATTAGAAGCAATTGTGTGGAACTGGGAAAAATCCCTAATTTCCGTTGTTAAATTCATGGGAAAATTGAGAAATTTGGAAAAGTGGTGAGATATTCTTAATTTAATATATTTTCTAGCAAATTCGGACCTAGAATTGGTCGAATGTGAAGTTACAAGGAAGCCATGCCAGATGAAGCGAGATTAGTTGATTAAAATTCTCATTTTGTGAATTGAGTTTGGCAAACAATTGTTCCAGGAATGTCAACCAATAGATATTTGTTGTTTCTGAGGTTCAATTGGTGTTATTAGGGTGAAATTGAACAAATTTCATAATTGCAGAATGTTTATGGTGAAAATTGGGAAAAAGTTTGCAAAAGCCCCAATTTCTGCAACGGATTTCACGAGGAATTGATGTGCATAAAAATGAACGTGCATAGGTGTGCGCACTAAAAATGTGTGATGTGCAATGAAAATCTTGTGATGTGTGGAAAATAAGGGTGTGTGTCTGCACGCGCTAAAATTTGGTGCTACGGAGTACAAGTTGGGATGCACGGAAAAATAGTGGCATGCACACTTAAATTTGGTGTTGCATGGTGTAGAGTGGTAATGCACGAAAAATAATGGTGTGCAGGTGTGCCCACTTAAATTTTGCGTTGCCCAGTGCAGAGTGGTAATGCGCAGAAAATATTGGCATGCGGTTGTGTGCACTTAAATTTGGTGTTGCGCAGTGCAGAGTGGTAATGCATGAAAAATGTTGGTGCGCGGGTGTGCACACTTAAATTTGGCGTTGCACAGTTTAGAGTGTTAATGCATGGAAAATATTGGTGCGCAGGTGTGCACACTTAAATTTGGCATTGTACAGTGTGTATTGGGTGTGTGCATGGATAATATTGGTGCGCGTGGTGTGCGCATTATTGGCAAAGCGTAGAGGAATTTTGTTGGTGCACACACAATGTGGGTATATTTCTGTCGTGCGACATTTTAATTAATGGTGCGCACATAGCACTCCTGCGCGATGGGAGTGTACTAAAATTTGGAATTGTGCAACATGTAGAGTGAAATGTGCTCAGAATATGAGCATGTGACACAAGAATTGCGCGCAACAGGTATTAGTGCATGAACCAAAATTATGCGCGGTAGATATTGGCGCACGACATAAAATTAGTGTGCACCAGTTATTGACGCGACAAAGAAGTGATCCACATTGGTTATAAGTGCACGAAGCATGCACTACCATATGGTGTCACTGTGCATGCTAAATATGGATGTACATGTTCAAATTTGTGTGTGTGAAGTCATTTGGATGGTCTACAACAACAAAAAAACAGTGAATTTCTGCGACATTTTATACTGTTTGAGGGTCATCTCTTTGCAACGCATTTTTGAGGCCCTAAACAACATTTTTTTAGCTACTCAAAAACCCTAAGAACATATTGTACCAAGGCACAAGTTGTCTCTATAGCTCAAATGAAAGAGCCAGGAGAGATCTTTCTAATGGTGTAAATTGTTCGTCAAACAGAGCTTTTATGAGGAAGTTATAGGACAAACAGTGGAGGGTAAATTTTAAGACCCAACTAACTTCAAAAGACCATAAGGTTTTTCTCAAGACTCAGAATTGAGAATGGAAGTAGGCGTTGGAAAGGTCTTGGATAGTAGAATATAACTATTCACCTAGAAAATTGAGTTGAACATACAATTTCTCAGAAAATCAGAAGAAAAAATTATGATATATTATTGAACCATAATGGTTCATATTTTTTATGAAATTGATGAGCCAGTTAACCTGGCAAAGTTTTGTTGGCTGCACATTTTTGCAGAGTTAACAACAACCAGATTAGATCAGGATCAACACATAGTGCAAAGGAATGGAAGATGCACAGGGGGCTTACAACCATGAAGATGAGATAAGAGGGATGGATGTCCATATGGGTATTTAAGGAACAAACTCAAATGGACATGGAGAAGGAAAGGATGATAACATGAATATGGTAGTGACCATTAAAAATTTGCAGAAATATGTCCAAATACATAAAGATGATAATGAAAGGCTTATGAAAGCTACAAAGCAGCATGAGGACTTCAACATGAAGTCAATGCAGGGATTGAACATAATATAAAATAAATTGGATAAGGAGAGTGGCTCAAGCAAATCAGGAAGTCATAGGTCTCCTGATGAGAAAAGAAGAACAAGAAGTCTTAGCAGGCATCACCATCACTCTATGAGGCATTCCAATAGGAGAGCACACAAAAGCTCAAGTCCATCCCTTGTTAAGAAGCATAAGAGGTCTAGGGTGGATGAGCTATGAGTAGAAATGAAAAAAATCAAACATCCTACATTTGATGGTGAGCACAAGAAGGATGAAGATGCAGAGACATGGATGTTGGGCATGAGAAAGTATTTTTAACTACATAATTATTCTTCTCATGCAAAAGGAAGAATTGACATCTATAAACTCAAGGGAAAGGAATCCATGTGGTGGGATCCACTTGTGCAGGTGAAACACATTAAAGAGAAAAATGTTACTTGGAAGGAATTCAAGAAGTATTTCGAAAAAAAATACTTGACTAAGAGATACTATGAAAAGAAAATGAAAGGGTTCTTTGAGCTCAAGCTTGGGAGTATGACCATAGATGAATATGAAATAAGGTTTTTGGAACTATTGAAGTATGTATCCTTCATCGAGGATGATACAGTTAATATTCAGAGGTATTTGAGTGGTTTTCCATCATTCGTCAGTAAAAAAATAAAATATGATGATCCCAAAACATTAGAGGAGACCATAAGGCAAGCTAAATGCCTATATGATTAGAAAAAATCAAGGCCAAATTTCTAAAAATTTTGGGAAAACAAGAAGAAATTCAAGATGGATAGAGGAAGAAGGGGACTAAGCCACCATTCTTTAGAAATAATCCTCAGAGACAGCCAACATCTAGAGAAACAAAAATGATTGAGACATGAGTGAAAAGGCCAAGGAAACCACCTATTCAAAGTTGGGGTTGCAAAATAGAGCATATTTATAGAGAGTGTCCTCACAAAGGTGAAAAAGTGAGGACTGTTCACAATGTACAACAAGTTGAAATAGTGGAGGACATGGGCAGAAGTGTACCATGGATCTATGCAGCCTTGGACAATAAGAAAGCAGAGTATCAGTCACATATGATTGAAGTGGAAGGTATGATCAACAACCAAAGCATTGCTATTTTAATTGATTCAGGAAATAGTCATAGTTATATAGATCCTAAGATGGTGGAAAGTTTTCATTTTCCAAGAAGAAATCATGGAAAATATTGGTTGGTTCATCTGGCTACTAGATCCAAAAGAAAAGTTATTGAGATGGTTAAGTCATGTCCTAGGGACATGAATGGACTGAACACCAGAGAAGATTTGAACATCTTGCCTTTAGGTTCCTATGACTGTCTAATTGGGATGGATTGGTTCGGACAACATCATGCTATCCTAGACTATCATAACAAGGAATTTACTTGCTTGGATGAGGAAGGGAACCTAAGGACAGTGCAAGGAATTCCCAAGGCAGTAACCATCAGAGAAATTTCAGCATTGTTGTTGAAGAAATGTTACAAAAAAGGATGTCAAATATTTTTAGCTCATATGGAAGAACCACCTAAAGATAAGGTGTCAAATATTGAAGATTATGCAGTCCTAAAAGAGTTTTAAGATGTGTTTAAGGAAATACTAGGATCACCCCCTAAAAGAGACATTGATTTCTATATAAATTTGATGCCTCAAGCAACTCTAGTATCCAAGACTCCCTACAGGATGAGTACACCAGAATTGAAGGAGATGAAAATGCAAGTTGAATATCTCCTGAAGAAGGGGTATATATGCCCAAGTGTGTCACCTTGGGGTGCCCCAGTTTTATTTGTGAAGAAGAAGAATGGGACATTGATACTTTGCATTGACTTTAGGTAGTTGAACAAAGTAACTATGAAGAATAATTATCCTTTTCCAAGGATCGATGACCTCTTTGAACAATCGAAATATGAAAAAATATTCTCCAAGATTGATCTCAGGTCAGTTTATCATCAGGTAAGAATTAAAGAAGAAGACATCACCAAGACTGGTTTCAGAACAAGGTATGGTCATTATGAATTCATAGTGGTTCCATTTGGGTTATTAAATGCACTAATTGTCTTCATGTGTTTAATAAATGGTATTTTCAAAGAATACTTAGATAAGTTTTTCATTGTATTTTTAGATGACATTATTATATATTCTAAATCAGAGGAAGAGGATTAAAAACACTTGAGGATGGTATTACATGCATTAAGGCGAAGTCAGTTGTATGCTAAATTGAGCAAGTTCTCATTTCATCAGAAGCAAATTCATTATTTAGGGCATATCATTTCAGAGGAAGGGATACCAGTGGATCCTGAGAATATAGAAGCCATTAGAGGATGGTCAGCGCCAAAGAATGTGATAGAGGTCATATCATTAAAGGACCTTGCAGGTTACAATAGTATATTTATTGAAGGATTCTCAAAGATTGTGTTGTCACCATAACATTTTTTTCGACAAGATCTGGGTCTCGGGAAGTTAGCAAAAGCTACATCGTCGCGGGAGCTTGATGGTCTGGAAAATTGATAATTTAGAGAACCGGGACATGCCGGGCAGCGTAAAGACAAGTATAGCGGAGGTGCAAAAAGGTAAATATCTATAGACCATTGATTGTAAAACGACCCAGATCAAGGGCTGGAGCCCGTATCGGGAAGAAAATTTGCACGGGACTTAACTATATAGAGGCGGACCAGGGAAACCATTGTGGTTTTCAAGATGGACGCATGTTGCCTCCAGAGGTACATCATAGAAAAAGGTGGGTTGCGGGAAACCACTTTTTCCAAAACCCCGATATCACATGTTCTTATACGTCAAATCAAACACTCGTGGGGTGCTAGTGGCGGCTGGTCGAAATCACTCTATCTCCCTTGTTCGGTACTTTAGAACCATATAATGTTAGGTGAACGCTGCCATTTAACGAACTCGAATGCTAATCATTTGAAATGGATTGGCCAAGTATGGTAAATCAACATACCTGCCAGTGAATCCGTCAGCATCTCATGATTGGAACTCTATAATTACATGAGTATGAAGGCATTATTTTTATCCATGAGAAAAGTAATTTCCAATTTGCTAAACTCTCTGATCTCTGTAAGAACATTTCGGTGTTTATGAAACTAGGATACATGGACCAAGCTACGTCCAGTGAAACTGGTTATTTAGGAAACATGGTAGGTTTATCTATGAGCAGTAAAGAACGGGCAATTGCACATATATTGGTGACAAAGTTCCATACAGAACCCGTTATAGATTCCGGATTGGAAGTCAGGCTTAATCCCATTATGAAAGATTTGGTCATCAATAGGCGAGCTATAAAAAAGAAACGGACTAAAAGACAAAAGAAAGAGGGCATAGTTGAAATGGCTAAAAGTGTTGGAGAGAACCAACCAGTCTGGATGGATACTCTAAAGGATGAGATCGCTAAGTTAAAATAAATTCTCAAGTACTTCCCAGCACGTTTTGGACAGATGGCATCTAAATATGATGAACCTGTTTCTAACAGTCCCTCTAAAGTAGGGTAGCGGTTATAACAAATCATTTCTCATTTGTAACTGATCTCTAATCCTAGAACGATGCGAAGTTTGAACATTTTGTATTCCACGAAGAAATATTCTCTATATATATATTATCTAAGAGAATAAGAAAACAGGGGAGGGGGGGGAGCCTGCCCTATGTGCAGGAAGACCTTTGTAAATTTTGGGGTTATTATGAATATATAAATGCAAAGGTAGATTTTAGACTGTTTATGAAAAGATTCTAACTGGCAGTGATATGAGTCTTGTCTCTTTTCATAGTATGTGTTTCCTGTGAGCTTACATTTCATTCACACTTCTTCTTGTCTAAATTGAAGGATTAAAGGCCCAAAATTCATCATTCGATTCTCTCAGCTTAACAATTTAGATCATGTTTATCTCTTTCTGAACTATGTCCGATTTCATTTCCGTAATGCTCCGATGTAGCCATGTGTTTCTTTTTCTTCCGATGCCATGCAAAATTTTTCATATAAACTCAGACTCACTACCTGATTTAGCCTTTCTCCTCTAAATAGTCCTTAGGTCTGACAATGTATTATTTATTTTCGACTCCATAGCCCAAAGCATTCTTCTCCTTCCTTACTACCAATTTTATAAAAACTCCCAAACAAACTGAAACTAGCCACCGATTTCCATAGATATACCCAGTGACACGAGAGACCCCTCTCTGAGTTGAGAAAGCTAGTGCACCAGCTCTAAAGCGGGTTGAAACAGTTACCTCTGTCATTTGTCTATTCATCTGGTCAAAATTTACAAAGTGCTAACAGATTGCACACCCAATCACTTTCTTGCAAAAGAAGGGTGTGAAGTTTCAGTGGACATTGGATTGTGAAAAGAGTTTCTAACACTTGAAGAAAATTATTAACCAGTGCTCCAATTTTAAGGATTGCAGAACCAAATGAAGACTTCATTGTATGCACAGATGGATGTAAAGAAGGACTTGGTGGAGTCCTCAATCAAAATGGGGTTGTTGTATGTTATGAATCAAGGAATTTGAAGGGGCATGAAAGGAACTATGCCACTCATGATTTGGAGTTGGAAGCCATAGTGCATGCCTTGAGGAAGTGGAGGCACTACCTCATGGGGAAAAAGTTTGAGCTGAGGACAGACCATAATGTTCTGAAATATTTGTTTCATCAACCGACTCTAAATGCCACACAAAATAGATGGTTAGAATTTCTCAGTGAATATGACTTTGATATAAAGCATATCAAAGGGAAAGAGAACAAGGTGGCTGATGCACTTAGTAGAAGGGTGCATGAGTTGCATACTACAACCATTATCATGTACCAATCAGATTTGAAAGACAAAATTTTCGAGGCTACAAAATCAGATTTGCAAAACAAGGAGTTAGTGGCAAAATTACAGCAAGGTATTTTGCAGCAGAAAATTGAAGTCTATAAGCTAGAAAATGATGAAATTCTCATATACAGGGGAAGAATTTATGTACCAAATTCCCAGGAATTGAAAAATATGATATTGAGAGAAATGCATAATGTACCTTATGATGGGCACCCAGGTTATCAGAAAACTATTGCAGCTGTCAAGAGGCAATATTATTGGCCAGGAATGAAGAAAGAAGTTGTTGATTTTATTGCCAAATATTTGGAGTGTCAAAAGGTAAAGGTTGAGCATAGACACCTAGTTGGTTTGCTGTAGCCATTACCCATTTCTGAGTGGAAATGGGAAGTTTTAAAAATGTATTTCATCACCAAACTGCCTAGAACAAACAAGCAACATGATTCTATCATGGTAGTGGTGGATAAACTAACTAAAGATGCCCATTTCATTCTAGTAAAGCTCACTCACAAGGCAACCAACATTGTTGATGTTTATATGAGATAAATTGCTCAATTACATGGTATACCCAATACAATTGTGTCTGACAAAGATCCAAAATTTACATCAAATTTTTGGAAAGGATTATTTAAGGTATTTGGAACAAATTTGAATTTCAGTACATCTTATCATACATAATCAAATGGAAAAAAAGAGAGGATGGATCAAGTGATTGAGGATATGTTGATGATGTGTGTGATGGATAAACCATCAAAATGGGAATAATACCTACACTTAGTATATTTTTCTTATAACAATGGGTACCAAGCATCTCTAAAGATGAGCCCATTTGAGGTACTTTATGGTAGAAGGTGCAACCCATCGGTAAGTTGGGACACACCAGCGGATAGAGCAGTAGTTGGGCCAGAATTACTCAGGGAAATGGAAGAGAAAATATTGAAAATAAAGCAGAATTTAAAGGTTGCCCAATACAGGCATAAAGTCTATGTTGATAAGGGTAGAAATCATAGGGAATTTAAAGTGGGGGATCATGTAATCTTGAAAATGAAGGCCAACATAAGTTCCCTGAAGTTGGGAAATTGTTCCAAGTTGGCAGCTCGCTATTGTGGGCCGTTTGAAATCCTAGAGAGGATTGGGCCTGTAGCATACATACTTGCCTTGCCTACATCAATGACCATTCATAATGTATTTCATGTATCATTGCTTAAGAAATATATACCTTATTCTAATCATGTTATTGATTGGAATGTGATTCAGGTGGAGTAAGAAGGCGCTTTCCAAGTACATCTGGTATGCATTCTAGACTAGAAAATTAAACAACTCCGAATCGAGCCATACAACTTGTAAAGGTCCAATGGACCTGGTACGGTCCCGAGGATGCAACTTGGGAGGATGAAAATGCTATGCGGGAAGAATACCCACATCGTTTTGAGGATTTTTAAAATTTTGGTTGTATATGTGTATATACTCAACTCAGGATAGTGCATAAATAAGGGGAGGGCAATGTAATACCCGTAGGTTGAACCCCAACTGTAAATCTAAATGAAAATGTACTTAAGTTGATTATTTATTTCAGATCTTTTTGCATGGACCTTCCATGGTATAGTGTGCACATGTACTGTGCACTAAAATGATGAAGTGTGCACATTCCAGGATACTAGATGCAACAAACTTAAGTGCATACGATTTTGAGGCCAGGGAGCCTTTGTGTATATGTTGTGTTGTATAGGCTGGTTTGCTAGTTATGATAAGCCAAGAGGCTTATGTGTTGAATTAGGATGGAGATCCTAGATGCTAAAGGCCAATGAGACTATTTTAGTATATGTCTTATCATTAATATAATACATCGTTGTGTGTAGACCAACCACGATAAAAGAGTATGGGGGACTAAACTCCACTAGTTAGGGAAAGGGGGGGATAAACTAGGGAGATTAAGCCAAAAAGGAATATTATATTAATATTCCTTAAAGTATAAAGTATGGATAATTATTTTATCCTAAGTTCGAAGGATGGGTACAAGTGGGCCAAAGTATCTCTCAACATGACAAGTGTCAAGTTGGGAAAATGCATACATATAGTTTGGACTTAGTTCATTTTCCCATTCATTCCATCATTCAATCATCATTGACTCACTCATTCAGTTGTCCTGTGTACCTTCCTGTACCTGTACCTATATATGTACCTAACTATACCTGTACATATACACGTACTTGCACATGTATCTGTACCTGGTTAGATTAGGATCTGGATTGAAGAAATGAGTTCTTGGGCTTGTGGGATATTGAAGAGGTGAGTTTTTAGGCCCATGATAAATTCTCTAGGTGAGAGAATTGTTGGGAATTTATTTTCCGAAGGTTCCAAACTGCAGCTACATGGCTCTGAGACTTTTCGTTTGGCCTGTTGCTAAAGCCCATAAAGGAAGTAGGGCAGCCGAAGGACTGTTGACAAGAGAAGGGGCACACTTCCTGGGGTGGGATAGGCATGTGGGGAATGCGGGACCATAGGATGTTAGTTTGATTTGGCACCAGTGACGAAGTTTTTCCTTAGTAATATGTGTATGAAAATTCTTAGTAATATGTGTCTTACCTTTATCCATAGTAGATATATGTTTCTTAACCTCCTAGGCATCTAGGCCTATCCTTTGTTCTTTTCTTCATTGATCATTTTGTTGCTCTAATTTTCTTATCCACTCATCCATTTTCCCCATTACTATATCTACAACCTATTCTTGTCCTAATATATCACCTTATTTTCTTGTTGAGAGATATTCTTGTTGATTTTCATCACTAGGTAAATGCAGTGTATATGGAATAAAATTTTCTTTTGTATGGGTTTGAGCAAGGGTCTTTTCATTTGTATTGGTCTACAACATTGCTTTTAACTATTCCTATATGAGCTTCGGTAATTTCACATTATTTTACGTCCATAACAATATGCCACCATCTTCCTATTCTTCAATTTCATTTTCTTTAATGCACTCTGGGACAACTTGTTCTTTTAGTTCATGTGGTACTTCTTTAGTGGGATTTTGTGTTGTTTCACCAATTTTCGTATCCAAAGGTATTTCCTTAGCACCTTGATTAACTTGAGATGTTTTCCTAATATTTGGATTAGTCTCATATACAATTGGTACCTTTAGTGTCACCACATCTTCCTCATCATCCTTTGTAAGATCTATAATTCCTTGAGGGGGAATTTTTGTGCGGGGAACAACCTTTAGAAGATCAATTGGTTCTTATATTGCTAGTTCATTTTCTTCTATATGTTTGGATGTTTCTTCCTTTTTATTTCATGCTTGTTTCTATAATTTTTCTTTCTAGCCATTCCCCCCTTCTCCTTGCTTCTTTGCTCCTTTAGATCCTCCTTACTTTGTTCTGAATCTTTTGTGATTCTTCTTTGTGCAAGTTCTTCCTAAGAAATATGTTTGACCTCTTTTATATGTAGATAATATTTTGTTCTTATTTTAGTTTCCTACTGTTGAGATGCATTATTTTTCTCTTCTTCAATGACTAGACACTAAGCTTCATCCTTCATTCAAATTTCTTCTGCTATCCTAGCTTCTTCAGCTTCCCTCTCAGCTATCACACCCTGGACAATAGTTACAACAATTTGTGTTGTGACTTCTACTTGTTTGTCTATGGAGAGAGTTTTGAAAATAGTCATATTGGGTTAAGTTTTTCTCTCAAGAA
>SNQJ01S0028812.1:22236-80941 GCA_010110895.2 Picea sitchensis
CTTTCGATTAATATGATACAGCGACATGTCCTTTTCCCATAAAGTCATTCTCACTTTATTGTGTAATTCCTTGATCATACACATAAGTTGACAATTGAATATATTTTGCTATCTTCACTTTGGTTGGTTTGTGTTGTCTTGGTATTGACCTCACGAGAGCACCGAAGTGAAGCGGGAGAAACAGAGACCCTAGGAAGCGATACAAAGGTATGTTACTTGTTCCTCCCTACTATCTAATTCAATGGTCAAAACTTAGGGAAAGAGTCATGTCCTGTCCTGTTTTGTTCTAGATCTAGGTGGATCTAGGGAGATCTGTTAGTGTCCACACCTACCGATTAGTCCGATAACACCCCTCCACCTTCCAAAGCCTCATGAATCATGTCTTCCATCCTTTTATCCATCATTTTGTCTTAGTTTTCTTTGATGATATCCTCATCTATAGCAAGACCTGGATAGAAAATCTTGCTCATGTGGATCAAGTTCTCCATCTACTCTCTCAGCACCAAATTTTCCTTAAAAATTCTAAATGTTCTTTTGGTGCCTCAGAAGTAGAGTACTTGGGTCATCTGGTTGGAAAGGATGGTGTCAGGGTGGATCCTAAAAATATTGAAGCTATGCAAGACTGGCCTCACCCAAAGACTCTCAAAATCTTGCATGGATTTATGGGCTTAACAGGCTATTATTGCAAGTTTGTTAAGAATTATGGAAAGATTGCAGCACCTCTCACTGCTCTCCTAAAAAATAACTCTTTCACTTGGACTCCAGCTGCTACTCAAGCTTTTCAAACCTTGAAGATGGCCATGTGCACCACTCCAGTTCTGGCCCTTCCTGATTTCACAAAGACCTTTGTCTTGGAATGTGATGCTTCAGGGAAAGGAATTGGTGATGTCCTTATGCAAGAGGGTTGACCTTTGGCCTTTACCAACAAGCAACTATCTGAAAGAAATCTGGGAAAATCTATCTATGAAAAGGAAATGTTGGCTATTTTGCATGCTTTTGATTTGTGGAACCCTTATCTATTGGGGCAATGCTTCCAAATTAAGACAGACCATCAAAGACTCAAGTATTTTTTGGAACAACACATTTCCTCCCCAAAGCAACAAAAATGGGTAACTAAGCTATTTGGCTATGATTATGAGATCATTTACAAGAAAGGCAAATAAAATGTGGTTGCGGATGCACTTTCCCTCAAATATGAAGATGAAGGATCCCTTTTCTCTCTTTCCTTCATTGTACCATATTGGCTCCAAGCTGTTCACCAAGAATGGCTACAAGATCCCAAAAGTTTGCAGTTGATCCAAAAATTGCAGTCCAGTGCTCCAACTCCCCCAAGGTACTCTTGGCTCCATGATGAGCTTCAATACAAAGGTCGTTTGTATTTAAGTAAATAATCAAATCTTAAATCCACGGTACTTTCTGAGCTTCATGCTACACCAACAGTAGGGCACTCCGGGTTCACCAAAACCTATGACAGGGTCAAACGTTCTTTTTTCTGGGTTGGTATGAAACATGACATTTGTAATTTTGTGGCTAAATGTGATGTGTGTCAATGCAACAACGAAGAAACAGTCAAATCTCTGGGCACACTACAACTTCTCTCGATTCCACCTACTATTTGGAAGGACATCTCTATGGATTTTATTACAGGATTACCCAAATCAGGAAATAAATCAGTCATCATGGTGGTTGTTGATCGCCTTTCCAAGTATGCTCATTTCTACGATCTTCAACACCCGTTTACAACATCCATGGTGGCTCAAATTTTCATGGATTAGGTCTTCAAGCTCCATGGCATACCACACTCTATTGTTTGTGATCACGACCCCACTTTCACAAGCAATTTTTGGCAAGAACTGTTCAAGCTACAAGGAACCCAATTGCATATCAGTACAGTTTATCATCCCTAGAATGATGGTCAAACAGAAGTTGTCAACAAGTGTTTGGAAACATATTTGAGGTGTTTTTCCTTGGAAAATCAAAATCATTGGGCTCAATGGTTACCCCTAGTTGAATGGTGGTACAACACTTCATACCATAGAACTACATGCATGACCTCCTTTTGAAGCGGTATATGGATAGAATCCACCTTCAGTTCTCTCATACTTACCTGGTGTCTCAAAGGTCTAGGCGGTTGACCAAACACTTACAGTTCGAGAGGCTATCCTCCGTACCCTCAAAGAGAATTTGGTCATGGCACAGAATCGCATGAAGGAACAAGCAGATCAAGGTCGCTCTGAATGTCAATTTGAAGAAGGGGATCAAGTGTTTCTTCGCCTGCAACCTTACAAGAAAAATTCCCTCAAGGCCGAGCATTGTCAGAAGCTAGCACCCAAATTTTATGGTCCTTATATAGTTCTCAAGTGTGTGGGACAGGTGGCCTATCAATTAGCTTTTCCCAATCATTCGAAGCTACATCCTGTTTTTCATATTTCCTGCTTAAAGAAGGTGATCGGAACTAAGTTCCAAATTCAAACCAACCTTCCTGAGTTAGTCAAAGAAGGATCCATTTGGCTCCAACCACAAACAGTTTTGGACTAGTGTGAGTGTCACCTGCGTCAGAGAACCATCAAGGAAGTGTTAATCCAATGGAAAGATACAACTCCAAAAGATGCCACTTGGGAACCAGCTACCATTCTGTAGCAATTTCCACATCTCAAGCCTTGAGGACAAGGCTATTTTTAAGGGGGAAGACATGTTAGGGTCCTAACCTGCACATAGGTAGAACAATATATTCAGATGTAATAAAGGTCAATATTAATAACTCCTTGCAATAAAATATAATAAGTCGAATGTAAGAAGACCTAATAGAAGCTTCTGCTTCTAGAAGGATCTTCCTCTAAATGCTTCTTTTGATAGACATATTTAGTATAAATAGGAGTCGAGGGTATGAGAACCCTAGCTTGGAGATTATTGTAATAGAGCTCTGCTCGAATGGAGGTTTCCCCCTCGAAGAGACCCGTGAACATTTATCTCGGAATCAAAGTGTTATTTCTGTTGTTATTCTTATATCATTTCAGTGTCATTGTGGTGATTATTCTGGTTATATTGTTGTTATTCTTCCATTTCTAGAATTTTATTTTTGTTCTGCATACTTTATATCTGGTATATTACACCACACAAACAACAAATTTAAAATAAATTTAATTATTTGTTATAAATAATGGTTAATTCTCTTCCATCTATTTTATGGAAATAGGAAAAATCCCAAAAATATACATTTAAAACATTTACACAAAATATATAAAAACCAAAATTAAATTTATATCACATACACACATTACTTATTTAAATGGATGTTGAACTTCTACTCCTACGCCAACCCCACACAATCAACCCTTTCACTTTCACTTATATAAGAAATTTATAAGCAACCCAACCAAACACTACTCCTCTTTCACGCTGCAGTGTTCTCCATACATAAACAATTTTCAATGCAAAGCTTATGCGTATTCCTTCACCATGGATTTACAAGAAACCTACTCATTGGTAGAATCCATGAGATGTTGTCCATCATGCTCTGCGAGAACATTAACCAAGCATAGTCCACAAGAATAGCATGTCATATTATTGTAATCCAGTATCCATTTGTCCACACAACTCTTATGGAATACGTGACCACAAGACTAACTATGAATCTCTTCTCCTCCATGAAACTTCCTTAAACAAACCACACACTCACCAACACCGTCACCATCAGAACAAGAACAAGAAGAAAACAATGAGGACAATGTTTCAAGGAGTGTAACACGAACCCTATCCTCCATTTCTTTAGTGGTCATGGCGAGCTGCAAAAGATCAGAAGATTCCTCTTCTGCATATGACCATTAGGTTTCTGCCAATTCGGGAAACCCTATGTCTGCTTTGAGGCCCATGTTTTTGGAGAAGAGATATTAGGAGGCCCATAGTGAGATATTACAATCATTCATATGACTAGTCTCGCAGTCATAATTCATATTGATGTTGCCCCCTCTACATGTCAATAACCAACAAGGGTCATTTTTTCCCTTTCTATTGTAAAAACCTTCCATAATTCAGAACTCATATGGGTAGTTATTGTATCATTCAAGGCATTAAGATAACCATTTCTAGTCTCTTCTTCATTCCCTCAGTTCACTTTTGGTCATTATATCTCCACAAGGGATTATTTTCCTAAACTCCCTCGTATAGCTAATTGAGTGCACCAAGCCATATCCATATGGATACCATCCACCTTTGGATGTAAACTTGACCCATTGGTCATCTAGAAGTGTCCCAACACTTCCTTTACCACATTCAGGATCAACATTTTCTTAAACACTCTACCTTATCCTCACAAAGCACTATGTACTCAACATCATCAACCTTTTCATTATGTTTCCATAGAGAGATCATCACTAACCCTATTATCACCATATTTTTACATTCAATGGGAGACTATAGTAAGTATATATAAATGTCACATGCATGTTCTATCTTTTAGATATGCATTTTAGTATATCTTTGTGAACCAATCATTATACCCATGTCTGCAGTGCAGATGAGTTCCACTCACTTACCTCTTTCATTCTCATGCATAAACCTACCCTTAGCTCATATATATTTACACTTCTTTAGCATAACCACGAGCTTTTGAAATTGCTCATGTCATTCCACTTCTCCCTTGAGGTTCATTCTCAATCCACGTGACTTCTTTTATTTTAAAAAGAATGATTACCCCAGTAGGAAGTTTTTTTCAGTTATGACAGGTCAAGTAGGCTTATTTCACCTACTTCCATAAGGTCTCTAGGCATGGAGGATTGTACTCCAAATGAAAAACCCTTCATTTAATCAACACTTTTAATTATCAGAGGCTTGATTAAGCCCCACTTTTTGAGAAATTCTTGCAACCTCTTCAGTCCATTTTCCCTGTGGACTCAAGTATCCCTTAAAGTTTTCTAAGAAAGAAAAATAATTACTTGACTCTTTCGTGAGCCCAAGCATGCCAAGTGTTGTTTCCCACTTTGATACCAATTTGTAACACACCTGACCCCTAAGTACCCTTTATAAGGATGGGGCATCCAATATTTTCTTTTCTTAATCACCTCAAATACCCTTTCCGATATTTCCATCCTCTTCTACTCATCAATATCTTTCCAACGACTACTACCATGCTCAATTCCGAGCTCTCGATTACAAGTTACGCCCTTCCAAATCTATGTAGGCGTTATTGGTTAGGAGACGCGTGGTTCCCACATGGATCCATATTACTCACACCATCCCTAGGTTCCCTTGAGGTCCCAGAGTTCCCCAACGCTCCTATATCCATGGTGGAAATCCATCCAATCTTAACTCCAACAGTGGAACTGCATCCTTGTTTAACACATAGAGTTACAGAAGTTTAGTGTTCGGCATTTTGAAGTTGAAAGTCCCTTCTTTTTATTTCTACGTGCACGTCATACGAAGTCCTAAAATACCGAACTCCGAAAGGACCCTGTAATATTTCCACAGGTCTTTGGCCTTCTGGTCTTTTGACTTATCTACGATCCTACACCCCAAACCTCTGGAGTCCCAAATTCCTGGACTCTTGAAGGGTCCACACTTACATGGGGTGACGCATTAAACCCAGAGGCAAGGATAGGTGGATCCGGGCCTTCGGCCGAGTTAGTCCCCAATGTCCCAACAACCCATTGTTTCCTAAGTTATGAAGTCTCAGATTCTTTCCATGTGGTTGTGGTCTTCGTTGTAACACCCTCCTTCCCCTAGTTTGTAAATATAACTATAATGGCCAAGAGACTATGGAAAACTTAATATGTGTGAATGTTTGATTTGATGGAACTTTGTATAAAAGGTCAATGAATGTAAATTCTATTATTTAATAGAAATATGGATAATTGTTACATGCATGTTGGAAGGGGGGTATACTAAGAAATACGATGAATGTTATGAAAAGAGATGGTGAAGGGGACCAAGAATGGTTGCGTTAACCTTCACCAAACCAATACCTTACTGGATTTAATTTCTCAAGACCAGAATAGTCCTCTGACCCATAAATGAATTACAGTGAGGTTGGTAGGTGGGAAGACCTTCTGAAGATTTAATGAGGGGATGGGGTAGAGCACCCATCTGTAAGGCTTCCAGACCTAACCATAGGCTAGGAATTCAAGCCACACGCAAGCTTGTTGAAAGAGGCAAGAAAGGAAGGTGTGGTAGGCAGAGGAAGACCTGCGAAGAGTGCAAATACGAGACGTGGAGCTCTTGGATTCAAGGAAGAACTGGGAAATAAGTGTTCTGGTCGCAGGGAGATGGCTAGTGGGGGTTACGATACAAGATGATAAACGAGGCTAGTCCTCCTTGCTTGGTATCATGTAAACTGTTGCCAATATCACGCGAGAGGAGGAGATTAACCTCTGTCCCTACTATTGCTAAGATGAAAGAAAGGATTTTATCGCAAAGCATCGTGGTATAGCTCAGGGGTGGCTAGTTGTAAATCCGTTAGGAGTGACTGAGCCTATGGTTGGGTGGAAAAGGGCACCCATTTCAGCAGTCGATTCATGTTTTCTGGTTCTGATAAGTACTTTCCCTGTTTTATGTGTTGAACTGGAATAATGGATGAATGCTTGGATTTATACATAGGTGTATTCATAAATGTTTTTTGTGTGGAATGGTTATGATACTTATATTCCTCCTTCTCATTGTAAACTTACACTTTTGACCAATAGTCTATATGCCCAGCTTAGCTCCTGAGGCTTCTTGGGACATGATCTTGTAAGACAGTCGAAATGAGAGATATTGTGATGAATTGAACCTGTCTATCTAAAGAGCATGCCTCTTCCAGACCCCCTTGTCGTGCGACCAGAATTCCAGACCCAATTCCTTACCCATTTCATGGTAAAATCTCAAGAAGGATAGCGAGGTGGAAGACTTAAAAAGGGGAGGTCCCTTCATTTGGAAGATGAGAAGATGAGATCCATTCAAAAGGACCCATATGAACAATACCCAGGAACCTTGGGATAAACCTAAGGAAGTTATGTCCCCTTGGATTTAGAGCTCTGAAAGTCCAAGCCTTGAAGTATGATCCACCTTACCCACCTTGTACGAGCCGAAGGTAACCGAGAGACTCAGTTTCCCATAATATTGACTAGTGATAGGCAGTTCCCTGGGTGGTCAGGTGAACCTATCTTTCCAACAAAACCGGGATCCAAAACCCCATAGGTCGGAGCCGCGAAGGACCCAAAATCATAGATCATGGCATCCTTCAGATCCTCTCCCGGGCGTCGATATATTTGGGGATGCATGATGCTAGCCCCTTTAATTCAGAGATTGGACACTTTGGGAGGTAAGAAGAGTTTTCATAGAAACACTATTGAATGTCGAATCCCTGAGGTAACTAGATCCATAGATCTATTGATCCATTTGGATATCGGTGGCCACCCACCTATTCCAACTGGCTCCTCATGTTCATTTTTTATTCAACACGTCTTTCTGTAATGCTTTATAATTGTGAGTTATACACTTCTAGGGCTTTCTGAAGCCTCACACATTCTCCAGGTGTATACGGGTGGCCTCTCGCCTAATTCAACTGGCTTATTTTGTATGTTTTCGTGTCAGCACATCTTGATGTACTTCCAGGGTTGTTTTGGGGCCCTAAACGTTGTTTTTTTTTTGTCATAGTCAAACTATAGAACAAGTCAAATTTTGATGGTTGAATGTGTAGATATCTGAAATACCTTTCCAACGGGCTATCATGAGCCTAAAATGGAGGTCGTATGAAAAAGTTACAACCTTAGGAAGTTGAGGTACCAAATTACACAAACTTACCCATAGGGCCCACATGACTTTTGGTGTTTCACCTTCTAGGGTTAGGTTTTTGGATTTCTAGGGTTTTGGAATTCATGAGTAATATGAAAAGGGCCTCTCGAGCCTCATTGTAATTGATTTTGCTCAGATGGATGCGCGTAGCATCCACATATCTTCTCAGAGATAGATACCACCATTCGAGCAAGTTTCAATTCTGCAGTTTTACAGTTTCATCCTATTTCATTATTTAATAGAAGATATTGTTCATTGGATATTAGTGTTATTCTTCCTATCTCTGTGTTTATTGTATTCTGTCTGCTAATAAGTTCATTCCTCTCCTAAATCTAGATCATTGGTCTTAGAGCAATCTGCTCTTCATTTATTTTTCTTCGTGCCTGTCCCCAACAAGGTCTGGGTACAAGAAGTTGGGACTCGAACCAATCAAGCCATTACCAGATCGGTCATGCTGAGCCCAAGAACAACCCATGGGAGATGAAAAGAAAGATGATGGAGCAGGATATTCTATTAAAATGTTACTCGAGGAATCCCTCGTGCGACAAAGGTATGAAAAGATGGACAAATTCACGCAGATCCTTCGATGGTTTCCCACGGGAGAAGAATCTTCATCAAGCTGCATGAAACCCCCTTCAAGATACAGGGAATTTTTGATATTCCATTATTTGAAGGACTCATAGATACAGATTCTATAGATAAATGGTTGAATCTGCTCAAAGGACATTTTTCGGTCCACAATTTTTCCGATAGGGAAAATATCACTTTTGCACTCCTCAAGGTCATTCCCCATGTTAAAGACTGGTGGGACACTTACTCTGAGCAAAGCATCGTGGAGGAATCTGCAATTTTTGTGGTGGCCCCTACATGGGATTCCTTCTGGGATGCCATCAAAGAACAGTAATACCCTTTTGGAAGCTACGAGGACCAATACACCAGTTGGACCACCTTACGTCAAGAAAGGGACCAGATAGTATGAGCCTTTACCAATATTTTCCATAACCTACGCACCAAATTGGGTGTCAAATATTCTAAGCGTCATCTAGTGCTCAAATACTGTGATTGTTTTCATATATACATTCATACAAAAATGGATTTATTGGACATCACCTCATTGGGCATGGATTATAGATACATTGTCAATATCGAGCATAAATTTAAGCAAAAACGACGAGTTTGGATAATCAAACACCTCACGGCCGAAGCAAGTCAAAGGCAACCCCAAACCACACAACAAGGGACCAAGTCGAGATGGATTCCCTCAGGACAATCTATCCAAGACGCAACACAAGAAGGGAAACAAGGACACAGGGAAATGGTGTGAGTACCATAAAATTCCTTGGCACAACACCGACGAATGTCGCTCCAAGAAGTCCCTCGCGGCCAAGTTGAAGGCTTCTGTGTCAGAGGTTGATTCGTATTCCAAATCAAATCATGAAGGAGGGAAGCATATTATCAATGTTGAAACCAATGCCATGATCGCTACCACCAAAGTTCGACCAAGAGAACCAGAGGAAGGGGAATGCCTCTTTCACTCGCAGATGTTGGTCAAGGGGGATTCGATTCATTTCATTGTCGACAATGGTATTCAGAAGAACCTGATTTCAGCAGAGGTCGTCAAGCGATTGAACCTACCAATGACACTGCACCCACATCCCTACACCATCGACTAGCTTCATCAAGGAAGATATCTCTGTGTCAGCCAACAATGTTGTCTCCCCTATGGCATCAAGCCTCTCAAAGACGAGGTACTATGTGATATTGCCCCTCTTGAAGTTTGTGATGTTATTTTAGGACAACCATATTTGTGGAAGCGTCATACTATGTATGATTCTAGACCCTGCAGTGTTATTATTACTTTGGGTAGACAATTGTACAGGATCCCAGAGGTGGCACCGCCTACTTCTATTTCTTTAATCTCTGCTAATAAATGCAGTAAGGTCATTTCATAGACCGAGAAGTTAGTATTCTTTGTGATCCATGCTCATAGTAAGCATAATGTCACTGTCACATCTGTGGCCTCTACACAATGCCTCTCCTCGCAACAAAAGAAAGTGGATGGGATCGTGGAAGAATACAAAGACATATTCACCTCACCTACAAGGGTATCGACACATTGCCAAGTCAAGCATCGAATTGATCTGACCCCCAATGCACCACTACCTAATGGACCAGTCTATTGGCACTCGTTGATGGAGAATGATGAAATCAGGCACCAAATCCATGAGCTTCTTCAAAAGGGGAACATCAAAACCAAATCCTCCCCTTGCAGAAGCCTGATTGTACTAGTGCATAAGAAGGATGAGACTTGGCGACTCTGCATCGATTATAGAGCCTTAAAAAAAATCACAGTCAGGAACCGCTACCCCATTCCCATGATTTATGATCATCTTGAACAACTCAAGGGGGAAAAGTTCTTCAGCAAGATTGAACTGAAGTCTAGCTACCACTGGGTTCTCATCGAACCAAATGATGTCTAGAAGACAACCTTCAAGTCTAAAGAAGGTCTCTACGAATGGCTAGTCATGCCCTTTGGCTTAACAAATGCACCAACCACTTTCATGAGGTTGATGGACGATGTATTGTGAACCTTCACCAATCACTTTGTGGTAGTATATTTGGATGACATCCTCATCTTCAGAAGAATGTGGAAGGAGCACATGCGGCATATTCAACAGGTTTTGAACACTCTGTGACAACACAAGCTCTATGCCAACTTTGAAAAATGCTCTTTTGGCATGAACAGGGTCCAATACTTGGGCTACGTTTTTTATGAGCATGGGGTACAAGTTGATCCATTTAAGATTCAATTCATCTATGACTAGCCATCCTCGACCACACTGACTGAGCTTCAAAGCTTCTTGGGACTCGCCAATTTCTATCGACAGTTCGTGTTGGGATTCTCCCATATTGCATGGGCCCTCAGCCAGGTGACCAAGGGAAGTGATAGGGCCAATTTCATGTGGGGGAAGGAGAAACAACAAGAATTCGATGATCTGAAACATCATTTTTTCTCAACTCCATTACTCTCCTTTCCCAATCTGCAAAAACCATTCGAGATTGAGATGCATGCATCTGACTATGTTGTGGGTGCAGTTGTCACTTAGCATGGGCATCCGATGGAATACCATAGTGAGACACTCTCCGATATTGTCTGGAAATACCCCACCTATGACAAGGAGATGTATTCCATTGTAAAATCCTGTTGTCAGTGGAAACATTACATTCTGGGGAAAGAGACGATCATACACACTGATCACAAGCCTCTACGGTTCATACAGACACAAGGGAAATTGCGGAACGATCGCCATCAGAAGTGGTCCACCTACATGCAAGATTTCGATATCAACATCAAGTATAATACATGTATCTCTAATCGTGTCATTGACTACCTCAGTCGGCCTCCTGTGGCTGCACTCACCACTGTTCTCCATTCCCGTGAACATGAAACATTGTAGTGGCCCCAACTTTACCAGCAAGATCCGAAATTCTCCACCACATATTAGATCTTGGGTACAGGCACCACTAACTTTCACATTTAGGATGGAATCTTATGCCACCTGGGCCATCTCTGTGTTCCTACAAGCTAGAGTGAAAAGATAATTTGGGAATCCCACTATAGTCGGGTGGCAGGACATTTTGGCGTAGATAAAACTATGGTCGTTCTTCAAAAACATTTTTATTCGCCAAAACTTCGACAGGACGTCAAGAAGTATATCATATCTTGCATTGCCTGAGCCATTTCCAAGCTAGCCATCAAGAAACAAGGCTTATATACCCCTCTTCCTATTCCCAAGAAGCCATGGGAATCCATCTCCATGGATTACATGTATGGTTTGTCGTCCACCAAGCACATAAATTATTGTGTGTTTGTGGTCATTGATCAGTTTTCGAAGATGGCCATCCTCACAGCCTGTAAGAAGAATGTCACAGTGGCAGATATTGCCAAGCTCTTCTTCAAACGAGTTTGGGTCCACTTTGGGATACCATAGACCATCATCTCCGACCGAGACAACAGGTTCCTCAACACCTTTTGGTCAATTCTCTAGTCTCTATTGGACACCAAGATCACAAAATCCCCTGCTTTCCACCCCCAAACCGATGTCCAAACCAAGGTCGTCAATCATATGATTGTGCACATCCTGCTCATGTACAATTATAAGCATCCTCATACATGGGACGAGAGTCTCCCATATGTCCAACATAGTTACAATAGGGTTCTCCATAGTTCCATTGGCCATAGCCCATTTCAGGTGGGTCTGGGACTCCAACCCTTGGGACCCATTGATGTTTCACTTCCTCTTGCCACCACACATACAGACTCTTCCTCTGATTAGTCTGCGATCGACAAAGCCACCAGATTCATTGAGAAAATTCATCACATCTGCCAATAGGTCCAAGATATTTTTCATAAATCCAATGCTAAGTACAAGCAATTCCATGATCAACACAAAGTACCACACCATTTTTAGGTTGGCGACAAAGTCCGGTTACATTTGCAGAAGGAGCATCTCACCGGGCCCCATCAGAAGCTTTGCCCACTTCATTATGGGCCTTATACTATCACCAAGGTTGTGGGTAGCAATGTTTTTGAGCTCAACACTCCACGCTTCCTTGGTCTGCATCCAGTATTTAATGTGGATCTCCTTCGGCCATATTTTCCACTATTACTGGACACCTATGAGATCACCGAACAATTGACACCAGCAAATATCAACCCTAACTACATGGAACAAGCATCCATGGATCAGATAGTGGACACACAGGTCAAGGGCACTCGCCAGCAGTGGATCCAGCTTTATCGAGTTGTCAAGGCAGAGAAACTCTTACACCAAGGCAAGTGGCTCACCCAGGGCCAAATCCTATAGAAGTTTCCTCACCTTGTGGGGGAACTCAACTCAATGGATATCGTTTCTTCCTAAGGGGGAGGATTGATCCAGGTGGATATTGGTGGCCACCCACCTATTCCAATTGGATCCTCATGTCTGTTTTTGATTCAACACGTCTTTCTGTAATGCTTTATAATTGTGATTTCTACACTTTTGGGGTTGTCTAAAGCCTCACACATTCTCTAGATGGATATGAGTGGCCTCTCGCCTAATCCAACTTGATTATTTTGTATTTTTTCATGTCAACACATCTTGTTGTACTTCCAGGGCTATTTTGGGGCCCTAAACATTGTTTTTTTTACTCACCACAGTTAGACTGTGGACGAAATTAGAGTCTAATGGGGGAATGTGTAGATATATGAAATACCTTTCCAATGGGCTATCACAGGCCTAAAACAGAGGTCGTATGAAAACATTATGACCCTAGGAATTTGAGGTACCAAATTACACCAACTTACCCATAGGGCCCACTTGACTTTTGGCGTTTCACCTTCTAGGTTTAGGTTTTTGATGTCTAGGGTTTTGGAATTCATGAGTAATATGAAAAGGGCCTCTTGAGAATCATTGTTATCGATTATGTTCAGAAGGATGCACGTAGTAGCCACATCTCTTCTCAGAGATAACTACCACCATTCGAGCAAGTTTCAGTTATGCAGTTTTACAGTTTCATCCTATTTCATTATTTAATAGAAGATATTGTTCATTGGATATTTCTATTATTCTTCCTATCTCTGTGTTTATTGTATTCAGTATGCTAATCAATTCATTTCGCTTCTAAATCCAGATCATCTATAGGACTATGTGATTGGATCTTGACCATGAGATATGAGGAATGTAGAAACCTATCAGTCTGTGGTGACGAGGTGCAGTGACACCACCCAGGGTGACGTGGACCCCAACTTGACATTCCACGTGTCACCCAGTTTCATGTGTATCACATACCCTATAGGGCCATTGGAATGTGACACATGTCACCCTGACCCCTCCTACGTGTCAGTTCTTGATAAGTGTCCGCCTAGCCAATGTGGTTGGTGAAGTGACCGGGAGTCTGGGACTTCAGAACTATGGAGGGTATAGGATGTAGTATGATAGAGAGACCAAAGGCCCAGAGGCTGGAGCCATGTGGTGATATTACGAAACTTCAGAAGTTCGGAACTCCGGGTGGTCTCATGCATAGATAGTAAATAAGTGTGAAGCACTGAAGCGCTGAATTCCTCCACAACTGATATAAGAGAAAGAGAGTAAGTTCAGCCATGGGATCGTGTGGAGGATAGTCTTCCACCGAGGAGGATGGAACTTGGAAATAGCACGTGTTAGGTGGATCCACGTGGCCCTCAACCAATGAATGCCCGAAGAACACCAAAAATGTGTACCTGTCAGTTTTGAGTTCGGGTTTGAGCATGGAGACCGTGGTTAGAAAATTATGGATGAATGGAGTGTGGAAGAAACCCCAAATGAAGGATTTGATCACTTAAGGAGAAAAAAACTTTGATTCCCCATCCCTAGGAAAGTCACTCAGGGGTTGTGTGTGTTACAAATTTGTATCAGAGCATGGTTACAACGCTTGGCCTACTTGGGCTCATGGACGAGTTGCATAAAAAACATGTTTAATGAAATTTAAGGGCAGATCCCTACCTTACCTCTTCCCTAAAGAGTCTAGTTAAACTTTTACTAAAGAAAAGAATGAAACCATCTTTTATGTTTGTGTGTTTAAGAAATGTGAAATGTGTTTTGTTCGTAAACTAGTAGACTATTATCTAACAACAAGTGTTTTGTCAACACTCAAACGGTTAGTAAATCGCGAGAAAATACAAGCATAAATGATGGTGATGCGACATGAAGTGGGGGATGGATCCCACAATAGAGACAAAGAATATGATGAGAGGAGGGTGGTGGAGACCCCTCCAGATCTGGTTGAAACTTTAAGGAGCCTCATGGACAAATTACAGAGTTGCAAGGTCGACAATGAGAGATTGATAAAGGATAAAGAGAAGAAAATGGAAATTAATGTAGTCTTGTTGCAGAGCTTATCCGACATATGGAGACAACTACATCATGGACCTACAACCAGACATGTGGACCGATGACATACGAAGAGAAGTCTAAGTCCACATGAGATATGAAAATGTGGTCCCATAAGTGGCCACACTAGGAGGAGTACCTCGAGGAAGGTTCAACCTGGAGACAGAGGACTCTCATTGGGAGAATCCTCTAGGAAGGAAACTGGCAACTCAGAGGGATCTTCTAGTTGAAAAACTAGCTCACATTCTCAAAGGAAAGAGAAGAAGCGGAAGTATTCCAAAGGTCATGACCCTGAAGAATTAAATAAATCCAAACCAACCTATTTCAATGGTGAGATTAAGAAAGGGGAAGAGGCAGAGTCCATGATTACTCTGAAAAACTTGAAGGCTCGAATAGCCATCTTCAACCTGAATGGAAAATCTCCCATTTGGTGGGAAGACCTTAATAATGTGAAAGGAGTTTGTGAAGAGGACTTATCATGGAAACAATTTGAGAAACACTTCAAGAAGAAGTATCTGTCAGAAAAATATTTTGATGAGAAGACTAAAGAGTTCTATGAACTCAAGCTGGGACAACTCACCATAGAGGAATATGATAATAAATTCCTTGAGTTGTTGAGGTATGTGCCCTACATAAAGGATGAAAAGGTAAAAGTGAAATGATTTATCAGTGGGTCACCTTAGACCTACTGGAACAAGATTGAGTTTGACTAGTCGAAGACCTTAGAAGACACTATACGAAAGGGGAGTTGTTTTTATGAACAACTCAGGAGTCATACAGAACCTAGCAAGGATTGGAAGAAGAAGAGTGGTTCAAGATTCAAATACTCAATATTTAACAACTACAAGAAGGACTCTAGGATAAGAATTCCTGCTAGAAGTGTATATTAGAAAAAATTTCCCTCCCAGAGTGGAAATAAACCTTCTGGAGCAACCCTAAGAAAGATGGATAACCCAGAGAAGGAACCCTTGAAATGTTGGGGTTCTGGAGAAGAACATATATTGAGGGATTGTCCACAAAGACAATAAATAGTAGGAGAGTTTACAACATCCAAGAAGCTACCACTATTGGCCCTTGGTTATGGAAGAAAGTGAATATTACAGAAGAAAAGGTGAAACATGAAATGCGCAAAAAGAAGGTTGACTAAGATCAAGCCAAAGTAGTTAAAGAAGAAGAAAGGATGGAGTGAAGTCTGAGAAAGAAAGTTGTTGTACGAGGAGATTGAGGAAGATAGATCAAAAAGGAAGATGGATCGTGGACAACTCAGCAAGCAGAAAAAGCCACCAGTAGATGCTTTGGAGAACCTGGCAGGAAGGAAGGAGAGATAGGCTGGCAAAGCCGTGAAAATGCGGGTCAAGTTGACCTAGGGTTTTAGACACCTAGGGATGGTTTTTGTATATAGGTTTTTAGACACCTAGGCTTGAGCCTAAGGCTATTGGTGAGCTATTGTAATGTATAAATAAAGGTCAAGAGGATTTGGGATGGGGTTGTCGTTAGCTCGGATATGGGATAATGCATGATTGTTGTTATTACTGAGAGAGAAGTATTGTGTGGTGAGAGAAGTTTGTTTTGTAAGATCTTCAGCTGGGTGCGAAGATCAATCCTGCAGCTAGGTGCACATGGAAGGGAGATAGAGATAAGAGAGAAAGAGAGAGATTTGCAAGCTAAGAGCATAGACAGAACTGTAAGCTTTCACCTAATATATTATAAAGCATAGTTCTGTGGACGTAGCCCTAGGGAGAGGGTGAACCACATATATATTGTTGTTGTGTATGGTTGATGTTGTGTTATTTACTCTGTAACTATGATGATGCATTAGTATGTTAGATATGATATATAACTGTGTGAAGTATGTTTATGTTTGGAAAGGATAATCTGATCTCCTTGTGTGATTTCCTTGATTCCACTTGCATTTCCTCTAGTTGTAGACACCTGTGTCCTGCAACCCCCTATTGCTACTTTGGGTGAGACTGCATCTGCTTCGTAGATATTGTTGAAAGGGACAGTAGTTAGGGCTTGTTGGTGCATTGTTAGAGTTGAACCTTGGGTCTACCCATGTGCCAACAAATGGTTCTGTTGTCGGGACCAGGATCGTCTTGAGGGAATGTCAAGGTGGTTTCCATCGAAGACAGGGATTCAGAAGTGGATAGAAGAACAAGAGAAGGACTTCGCAGAAGCTCAGAATAAGAACCCTAATATTAACACAGAATATTGGTTGGGAAGGTATATCTTTACTGATATACATGAGATTTTATTTGGAGGAATCCATAAGGAGCTATACGAGTGGTTGGCTAGATTAGAAGACACCCAATTTGAGATCAGATCTAGACCGCTTGTGGTTTGGACATCAGTGCTAATAAGGAAGGTCAAAAGATTTGATAATGCCATGGAAAGAGCAATAGATCACTGTGTTGATAGTACCCTTAGAGGGTATATCACATAGTTTTCTATTGAAAGGGTAGAATCATATAGCCAAGCAGAGAGATATTTCTTTAAGGGGCAGAGAGGAAACTTTTTACACTTCTTGAAGTTGAATATCAAGATGTTATTGCATGAGAAGAAAATCTTAAATATACAGTAGTGGGTCAGTTTGAAAAATCTAATGTTCAAGAATTCAGATAGCGACAACGACACAGAGATCAGACACACGCGAAGTGGGAGAACCTTTAGAGAAGTTTCTCTAGTGAACTTGTTAGAGCAGAGTCATGAACCAACACAATAAGAAGGGTTCTATAGTGGAGAAGAAGAAGATTTGTTGAACGAGGAACATTCAGAATCCGCTAGGGCAGAAGAAGAGAAGACCGAAGAACCTCATTGAGAAGAGTCAGAAACTTCAAGGACTGCGCAGACTGTTGAAGTAAGTGTTATTACACCCCCTGTTGTTTTAACAACATTAAGCAAACTAAGTAACCTAGGTTATCAAAATACTCAGAGAACTGGTACAAGTGGTTCAGTGCATACTTAGTCAGAAAACTTAGGAAGATCTATGGCAGATGAGATGAGGTTACCCACCTTTATAGGATATGGATCTGAAGATCCTGACCAGCACTAGTTTCTATGTGAAGTCGTATGGAGTATTAAGAATTCCATCGATGAAGCTGTTAAACAAGCTCAGTTTAGTACTACCCTGAGAGATCGCACACTGAATTGGTACATGAAGTTCATCCAAGGAGTTGTCGAGTTGAAACCATTGAATGATATTAAGACTGCTTTGATTGCTGAATTCAAGAAACCCAAGTCAGAATCACAGTGCATCACAAAGTTGAAAGAAATCAAGCAGAAAGTAGTTGAACCTGTTTGGGAGTTTTATCAGAGGTTTAAGACCTTGACAAGTCATTTGAGTTTTCAGATCCCAGATGACAAAACAAGGAATGGTTCATTGTTTCCCTCCTACCACACATCAGAGTCCCTTTGATGCAGCAGAAGATTTATTCGCAGGCTGAGGCATTGGATATCGCCATGAAACTTGAATCGACTCCTATGGAAAAATCCATCTTAGGTATGAGTCAAATCTTGATTCAAATAACTATGTTATCACTGCAGGTCGAAGATATGAAAAAATATAAGGGAAAAAATCAGAGAGAAGACATCTGGTGCATTAGATGCAAATCAGAAGGCCATGACAAGGATCATTGTCCCCTGTTTCATGAATATTTGGATTCTGGAGCTCCGAGCCCTTTGTAGCAAGTTACTCTACCTTGGTGCAAGGTATGTAGAAATAGACATCACCCTGGAGAATGCTATTACATGCAAAAGTATGTTCAGACACCTACAAACCTCTACTGCACATTCTGTAAATGTTTGGGTCATGATGAGAAGGACTGTAGAGCTTATGACCTCTTACATGAAAGATCAAGGTATATCTACAAAATTCAAGGTGAATTACAACAAGAAGGATGAGGCATGGGTTGAGGTAGAGGTCAGATTATTTGTTATAACTGCGCACAACTAGGTCATTTAGAAAGGGACTGTCAAAACCCTTGTACCACTTGCAGTTATTGCAAATCATTTGAACATGTCATAGAATATTGTCCTGCACTATTAGCCAAACTTTAGGAAAGATGAGGGGGAAGCCAACAGGTACAACTAATCACAGCAGAACCCCACATAGTGGATCCTAGAGTCGTTGTTATCACGAGAGGAGGCACTACTATAGGAGAAGACATGGTGACTCCAGGGAAGACTACAAAACAATCAGGAGTCAAAAAAGGTATAGAGAAGACACAAGAGTTTGATCCAAATAAAGAGAAGCATACATTCAAAGAGGCAAGAAAAGAGTTTAGAAGAGATTAGGCTTCTTCATCAAAGGCACAACCAGAGGTGAGAGAATGTGGAATGCCCCTGGCTTTTGATCAGTCTGCTTCACCTAGAGAAGGAAAAGAGGTAAGCAAACTCATGGAATTATTATGCACTTGCATCAATTTGATAAAGGATGAGAGCACTATATAGGAGCTACAAAATTTTATTAGACAGTATGAGTTAGGAAAGGTAGATCCTCTATTGAATAAATAAGTACAACAACTATCTAAAAAGAGAAGGACAAATAAGGAGCTACATATGAATGCTCAGGTAGGAGATTATGATATAGATTATGTGGTCCTCGACTTAGGATCATAGGTCAATATTATGACGAAGGAGACCTGGGCACTGATGGGAAAACCTAAATTGATCTATTCCCCCATCAAGCTTAGGATGGCCAATCAACAGGATGTGAGCCCCATCAGAAGACTAGAACATGTCCCTGTGGACATCGATTGGGTCTGAACATTTATGGATTTCGAGGTGATTGAGATAGTCGATGATAGCTGTCCTTACCCCGCAATGTTAACAATTGATTGGGATTTCAACAATTATATTGTTGTTGACTTGAAAAAAATAAGAATGATGTTTGAAGGTGATGGCCTTAGGGTCATTGCACCTTTGGATCCTGATGAAGGTCCCAGATACACAGAGCCCATGAGAGAAGAAGATCGTGCATATATGTTGGAGAATATATACAAACTAATAGCAAGACAACACGATTACATTAATCCTACAACAGATGGGAATTTAAGCTGGCGAAGAGACAACACATGTTCATCAGACTCAGAAGAAGCATTGGAGAACTGACAGAATCAAATGTATGAACTATATACACGAATATGTGTTAGGCTGACCAGAGAAGTTCATTGGATCGGCACAACAGTAAGTAATTTACCCACATTTGATGGTTTGAATCACTTAGAAACTTTCTTACTAGAATTTGAAGAAAATGTACTAGTACAATAGAGAATGTTGACACTGGACAAGGCTTTGAAAGCTACTCCAGCGAGATGGTGGGGAAAACATAAAAGGAACATCATGAACTGGATACAATGTTGCACTTTGATGACAACACGATTTTTAGAACAAGTTGAAGGATGCGAAGTTAGGTACATAGGTCAAAGTTTTCAGAAAGACCATGTGCGAGGTTGCGAGGAGGCCTGCAGTTGCATTCCTCAAGAGAAGTGGATGCATAAATTCATTAATACTCTAGACACAACACCTATCAACTGGTACCTTGAAGCAGAACTGGGCCTAATGATCGAGCTAGATATTGGTGGACACCCACCTATTCCACTTGGACCCACACCATTGATTCTTTCAGTTTTTCAGTTTTCTTAATTGTAGCACAATTTACTATTTTTAGCAGTTTTTTAGGTCCTGAACTTCCAAAGCCATTTTGAGACCCTAAACAACATTTTTTGGCATCAAATGCTGCGACAAATATGAGCCTTTTTCGGACTCAAGCATTTGTTGTCAACAGTGTAGTCATCGAAAAGATCTTTCTAACGATGTATCATGTGCGTCAAACGGAGATAGTATGCCAAAGCTACGACCTTGGGAAATTGATGTACCAATTTACCTCGACGAGGCCCACATTTTGGCGTTTCATCTCCTAGGGTTAGGTTTTTGGATGTTTATGGTTTTCCATTGTTTCTCAATAATATATAGGCCTTTGAGCCTCATTGTAACACAGATTTTAGAGGCCAGTAGCCGCCACATCTCTTCTCAGAGATAAGCTACCAGTGCCCTAGTTGTTTTATTTCCATTTTGTCTGTAAGCATATTTCAGTCATTTGTTGTTAATGAAATGAAGTTTTATTTCCACTGCATCTGCGTTTATGTGTATTTTTGTATTTCATTGTGTTCCTACATAAATCTGGATCAGTGGTATCAAAGAAGACTTCTCTTTCTCGATCCTTCTTTGTGTGTCCCCAACGAGGTTGGGGTATAAGGAGTTAGGGCTCGCCCTGGTTGAATTGTTGCAAGATCAGCCTCGTAAACCTCGATGACCGCCCATGGGGGAAGAAAATAAAGATGAGGGAGAAAGATATCCTATCAAATTATTTCTCAAGGAGGCCCTTGAGAAACAAAGGAACGTGATGATGGATAACTTTTCCGAGATCCTTCAACGACTGTCCACTAGCAGTGAATCTACATCCAACAACCACTCTGGAGGGGCCACTCCTTTTAAGGTACAAGTAAACTTTGACATTCCCATATTTGAGGGACAAATAGATGTAGTTTTCATAGATAGATGGTTGAATCTATTACAAGGATATTTCTCAGTTCATGAATTTTCCAACCGAGAAAGGATTATTTTTGCACTCCTTAAAGTTGTCCCCCATGTAAAGGACTGTTGGGAAACCTACTGGGAGAAACAGAGTGAGGGGGAACCCTCTTTGTTCTCGGTTGCACCCACTTGGAATTATTTCCGAGATGCCATCAAGGAACAATATTATTCCGCAGGGAGCTATGAGGACAAATACATACAATGGACTACGCTACGGTAGCAAAGGGACCAAGATGTGCATGAGCTAACAAATCTGTTTCATACCCTACGCACAAAGTTGGGTATCAAAGATTTAGAGAAAAAAATGGTGTTAAAATAACGCAGTTGTCTGAATATATACATTCGGGAGGAAATGGAGTTCCTTGACATCTCCTCGCTTGGTGTGGCATACCGGTATGCTTCCAAGATTGAGCAGAATTTCAAATAGAAGAAGCGAGACTTCGGGTCTATGAATCAGAAGGAAGGGAAAGGTACCCCCAAGCCATCAAACAAAGGACCAAGCCAAGGTAGGGCATCCTAGAACAACCCTCCAAAGCTGGAAGAAAAGAACAACACCATGAAGCCAAAAAAGGACACAGGGAAGTGGTGTGAGTTCCACAAGAGCGCCACTCACAACACAAGTGAGTGTCGGGCCAAGAAGTCACTCATAGCCAAGTTGAAGGCTTTTGAATCAGATGCAGGCTCCAACTCTGAATCAAACCCCGAAAAGGGGAATGATAGGGGTAATCATATTATCGATGCAGAGCCCAACGCCACCATTGCTACCACGAAGATCCAAAAGAAGGAAATAGAAGATCTAGAGGAGGTAGAGTGCCTCTTCCATTCCCAGATGTGGGTAAAGGGTTCCCCATTGCAGTTCATTGTCGACAGCGGGAGCCAGAAGAACCTCATCTTAGTAGAGGTCATGAAACGACTGGGCTTTCCAACCATAACAGACCCACAACCATACACCATCAGGTGGCTTCACCAAGGATGATACATCCACGTCAACCAGCAATGTTGCCTTCCATACAACATCAAGCCCTTCAGGGATGAGGTATTATGTGGCATTTCTCCTCTTGATGTTTTCGATGTATTATTAGGCCAACCATACTTGTGGAAGAGACATGTTGTGTATGAGTCCAGGCCTCATGCTATTATTATTAATTTGGGCAATAAGTTTTACAGGATACCGGAAATATCACCACCTACATCGATCTCTTTGGTTACTGCAAAACAATGTAGTAAGCTCATTACCAAAACTAGGAAATTTGTTTTCCTGATGATCCTCCCTCAGGGAAAGAAGAAGACTGTGACCACGACCTCTAGAGTACAGGGCCCCTCTGTATGACAACAATAGATGGATAAGGTTGTGGAGGAGTCTACGGACATCTTCACCTCCCCCGCAGGGGTGCCTCTACACTGCCAAGTCAAGCACCCCATCAATCTGACCCCAGGTGCACCGCTACCCAATGGACTAATCTATCAACGCTCTGTTATGGAGAATGAAAAAATCAAGAGGCAGATTCAGGAGATGTTGTAGAAAGGTCAAATCTGGCCAAGTTCATTTCCCTGTGCAAGTCTGATCGTTCTAGTGCAGAAGAGGGATGGGACTTGAAGAATCTGCATTGACTATCAGGCGCTAAACAAGATCACTATCTGGAAAAGGTACCCGATCCCATAGATTGATGACCTTCTGGACCAACTCAAGGGGGGGAAATATTTCAAAAAGATCGACTTGAAGTCAGGGTATCACCAGGTACTAATCGAACCCTCTGATGTGTGGAAGACTGCCTTCAAGTCCAAGGAGAGCCTTTTCGAATGGTTGGTCATGCCTTTTGGGTTGACAAATTCCCCTGCAAACTTCATGAGGCTCATGGATGACATCTTGTGACCATTCACCAACTCATTTGTAGTGGTGTACTTGGATGACATTCTAATCTTCATCCAAACTTGGGAAGAGAACCTCCACCACATCCGACAGGTCCTCCAAACACTGCGACAACACAAGTTCTGTGCCAATTTGGAGAAGTGTACTTTTGGCACGACCCAGGTTCATTATCTAGGATACATTGTTGATGAGCGGGGGTTGCATGTGGATCCAGCCATGATCCAAGTCATTTGGGATTAGCCATCCCTAACCACCCTAATAGAGCTCTGGAGATTTTTGGGTCTTACCAATTTCTACCACAGGTTCATGTTGGGATTCTCTCATATCACTTGGCCCTTTAGTCAAGTCACCAAGGGAGGAGAGAAAGAAAAATTATTTTGGTCTGAATATCAATAGAAGGCGTTTGAAGAGTTGAAGGATCGCCTCTACTCTGCACTAGTGCTCACAATACCAGACTTGCAACAACCATTTGAGATCGATACAGATGCCTCCAACTATGCTATTGTGGCAGTCCTTACTCAGCAGGGGCATCCAGTGGAATATCACAGTGAGACACTTTCAAAAAAAGTTTGGAAGTATCCCACTTATGACAAAGAGATGTATTCCATTTTGTAGGCTTACCGACAATGGAAGCATTAAATTTTGGGAAAGGAAATGGTTATCCACACAGACCACGGACCCTTGAAGTTCATACAGACACAAGGGAAGTTGCAGAATGATCGCCATCAGAAGTGGTCCACATACCTACAACAGTTTCATTTAAAAATTAAGTACAAGAAAGGAATCACAAATAATGTTTCAGACTACGTCAGTCGACCACCTATCATGGCTCTAACCATGGTGCTCAACTCTTGTGGGTACGAGACTTCTGATTGGCTACTTCTCTACAAAAGTGATCTAGAATTCGGCCACACATACAATATGGTCTTGGAGGGTAAGAAAGTTTCTAATTTTCACCTCCAGGATGCCCTGCTATGCCACCTTGGACACCTTTATGTTCCTTCAAGTGAGCGTGACAAGATGATTTGGGAGGCACACTACAGTCGGTTCGCTGGGCATTTCGGGGTTGAGAAAACCGTGGCAGTTCTGCAAAAGTATTTCTATTGGTCGAACCTTCGACAGGATGTCGGGAAGTACATAAAGTCCTGCACTGCTTGCACCATTTCCAAACAGACCATCAAGAAGCAAGGCATCTATACTCTGTTGCCTACCCCTATTTGACCTTGGGAATCCATCTCCATGGATTACATGTCAGGAATTCCTTCTACTAAGAATGGAAATGACTGTGTTTTTGTGTTCATCGACAGATTCTCGAAGATGTCCATTATGATGGCCTGCAAAAAGAATATCACAGTAGAATCCACTGCTAAACTCTTCTTTGAACGAGTGTGGGTAAATTTTGGGATCCCACAGTCTATCAGCTCAGATCGGGACAACAGGTTCCTCAGTACATTTTGGTCTAGCCTCTAGTCGATGCTGGACACCGAGCTCACCAAGTCCACAACTTTCCCTCCGCAAACTGATGGCCGGACAGAGGTCATCAACCAAATGATCGTACCCATTCTACACATGTACAACTCAAAGCATCCACGCACATGGGATGAGAGCATCCCCTATGTACAACATAACTACAACCGTGCTCTCCATATCTCAACCAGCCATAACCCCTTTCAGGTGGGCTTGGGATTCTAGCCACTATGTCCCATTGACGTAGCCATGCCATTTGCGGCTACTCAGGCAAATTCAACCCATGTCCAGTATGAGGCTGACAAGGAAAACAACTTCATTGAGTGCATTCATCACATCCACCAACAGGTTAATGACATCTTGGACAGAGCTAATGCTAAGTATAATCAACGACATGATCAACGTTAGGTGCCACAGAACTTCTAGGTGGGCGACAAAGTGTGGCTACATTTGCAAAAGGAGCACCTCGCTAGACCCTACCGCAAGATTCGCCTGCTCTGATATGGGCCATACACCATCACGAAGGTTGTAGGGGACAATGCCTTTGAGCTCAATATTCCACCATTCCTTGGTCTACACCCTATGTTCAATGTGGACCGCCTTCGGCCCTACTTTCCACCTCTATTGGACACATTCGACATGGCATAACAACTCACACCAACAAAGTTAAACCCATATTGCATGGAACAAGCCACAAATGATCGGATTATGGACACATAGATCAAGAACACCCGCCAGTAGAGGATCCATCTATATCGAGTTGTCAAAGCAGGCCAACTCCTTCATCAGGGCAAGTGGCTCACCGGGGACCAAGTTTAGCAGAAGTTTCCTCATCTCATGGAGGAACTCAACGCAATGGGGACCATTGCTTCCTAAGGGGGGAGGAATGATCCAAGTGGATAGTGGTGGCCACCTACCTATTCCACTTTGATCCACACCATTGTTTCTTTCAGTTTTTTAGTTTCCTTAATTGTAGCACAATTTACTATTTTTAGCAGTTTTTCAGGTCTTGAACGTCCGGAGCCGTTTTGAGGCCCTAAACGATGTTTTTTGGCATCAAATGCTGTGGTGAATATGAGTTTGTTCTAGACACTGATATTCGCTATCAACAATGTATTCCTCAGATAGATATTTCTAACAATGTATCATGTGCATCAAACACAGATAGTATGCCAAAGTTATGACCCCAAGAAATTGATGTACCAATTTACCCCGACAGGGCTCATATTCTGGTGTTTCATCTCCTAGGGTTAGGTTTTTGGATGTTTAGTGTTTTCCATTGTTTCTCAATAATATATAGGCCTTCGAGCCTCATTGTAACACAGAGTTCAAAGGCCAGTAGCCACCACATCTCTTCTCATAGATAAGCTACTAGGGCCCTAGCTATTTTATTTCCATTCTGTCTATAATCATATTTCAGTCATTTGTTGTTAATGAAATGAAGTTTTATTTCCGCTGCATCTTTGTGTTTATGTGTATTTTTGTATTTCATTGTGTTCCTGCATAAATCTGGATCACCTAACCACTGTAGACTGGCAAGTTATGACTCATAATTTTGTAGCTACATTTTTATTTGAAAGTCAACACCCTGTGGTAGATCAAGCTTTACAGGTTGTAAGACAAAAAGTATTTGAGGAAGCACCTAGCCTCCCTGTGGAGCAAGAAGAGGATGAATGGACCACACCTCTTCAAAAATTGCAAGGATGCTACAATATCAATGCCATTGAAGACGATGATCCTAGGAATGTGAACATCGCAGAAATAGAAGGACAGAGAGACATAGAAGGACCAGGACTCGAACTATCTTTTATTGGATAGCCAATCAAAATCAAGAAATTTAATATTGGAACAGAGAAAGCACCTAAGCTTGCTAATGTTGGATATTACTGGGATGATGCCACTATTGATAAGATCATAGAATTACTGCATGAATATCAGGACTCGTTTCCAACCAAGTTCACTGATATGAAGGGCATTAAAGGGCCCATGGGAGAGATGAATATCCCCTTGAAACTAGATGAAAGGCCAGTCAAACAAAGACCTTACAGATTGAACCCTAAATATAAGGAGAAAGTGAATATTGAACTACACAGTATGATGGAAGCAGGAATCATAGAACCTTATGAAGAATCAGAGTGGATTAGCCCTATGGTGGTTCAGGATAAGAAAACAGGAGAGATTGGAATCTGTGTAGATCTCATAAAGCTAAATAATTCATGCCTACATGATCCATTCCCAACACCATTTATTGACGAAGTGTTAGGTAACGTGGGAGGAAAGGAAGTGTACTCCTTTACCGATGGATTCTCGGGATACCATCAGATAAGGATTTCCAAGGAACATCGCCATAAGACCACATTTGCAACAGAGTGTGGATCCTACCAATACACTGTGATGCCTTTTGGATTGAAGAATGCACCAACCATATTTTCTAGGGTGGTGGTCGAAGCATTCAAGGAGTTTTTACATAAATTTTTGGAAGCATATTTTGATGATTGGACTGTTTTTAGCTTATTGAAAAACCATATTGAATGCTTAATACTAATGTTGGATAAGTGCAGGCAATGTCAGATTTCCCTGAACTTGAAGAAATGCATCTTCTTTTCGCCCTTTGGAGTGTTGCTGGGCCATATTGTGTGTAAGCAGGGGTTACTGGTAGATCCATCTAAGATTGCCATTATTGTCGATTTACCCCCTCCTACTTCAGTCAAATAGCTGCGCACTGTGCTAGGACATACTAGATACTATACGAAGTTCATTAAGGGCTATGCACGGATTACAACACCTATGGAGAAGCTGACGAAAAAAGATTGTCAGTTTCACTGGACATAAGAATGTCAGCAGAGCTTTGACACATTGAAACAGAAAATGGTTACTGTGCCTATTCTAGTTTTCCTAGATTGGAGCAAGGAATTTCATGTGCATGTTGATGCATCTTTTATTTCATTAGGATCCATGTTAGCACAACTAGGAGCATGAGATATTGACCACTCGCTAGCCTTTGCTAGCAGGAAGCTCTCAACAACTGAGATAAATTACACCACCACTGAGAGGGAAGGTTTAGCCATGGTGTATGCGCTGCATAAGTTTCATCACTACTTGTTAGGAGGACACTTTAAGATGTTCATTGATCACTCCATGCTGAAATACCTAGTCAACAAGCCAGTGTTGGGGGGAAGGATATGCATATGGATTTTGTTATTTCAGGAATATGATTTTGAAATTGTGGTAAAGACAAGAAGGATGGACAAGGGACTTGATCACTTGTCTAGGTTGGAACATGGAGAGGAACCTACTAGTTTGGAGGATACATTGTTGGATGCAAAGTTGATGGCCAGTAGAAAGGTTGATGATCACTTTGTTGAGATAGTTCAGTTCCTATCAACAGGAATAACACCTCACGAATATACCGTCATTCAGAAGAAACAACGGGTAGTGTGTGTTGTAGAATTTTCTCTTATAGTTGGACAACCATATAAGATGGGACCTGATGAGATCCTGAGAATATGTGTTATGGAGGCAGAACGACCACTGATTTTAGTAGAATCTCATGAAGTCATCGCAGGAGGACACTACGCAAGAAAATCAACAATGCAGAAGGTTCTTAGAGAAAGCCTTTGGTGGCCCACTTTACACAGGGATGCTAAAGAATACTACAGAGCCTGTGATGTATGCCAAAGAGTTGGGAAACCTTCTAGAAGATATGAGATGCCTTTATCACCCCACCTAACCTTACAAGCATTTGAGAAATGGGCCATCGACTTCGTGGGACCTATAAACCCACCAGGGAAGTGCATAGGAGCTAGATACATCATCATTGCGACAAATTATTTGACCAGATGGGCAGAAGAAAGAGCAGTTAAGGACTATAGTGAAACTATAGCTGCGCATTTCATATTTGATGATATCATAACCAGGTTTGGATGCCCAAAGATCCTCATGAGCGATCAAGGTACACATTTTATTAATAAGACTATTGAAGCCTTGACTCATAAATTTGAAGTTCACCATCAGAAGAGCACTCCTTACCACCCACAAGAGAACGGGATGGTGGAATCCTTCAACAAGATCTTGGAGATAGTGTTGACGAAGATTTGTAGTGTAAATAGAGATGATTGGGATTTGAGAGTACCAGCAGTATTATGGGCCTATAGAACCACTTGTAAGAAACTGACAATGCAGACTCCCTTTAAGTTGGTTTATGGCCTAGAAGTAGTTGTACCCATGGAATATTTAGTTCCTAGCTTAAGAATTGCAACCTTTACATATATGGATGACATTGGCATTGTTCAAGAGAGGCTCATGTAGTTGCTTGAACTAGAAGAAGATTGATTTGTTGTAGGATTTCACCTGAAAGTTCAGAATGAATAATAAAAGGCCTACCATGACAGGCATATCAAGAAGAAAGCATTTAAGTAAGCATATCTGGTATTGGTATATGATAGCAAGTTCATGAAGCATCCAGGGAAGTTTAGAACACATTGGTTGGGGCCATATGAGGTTGCCTATGTTACAGAAGGAGGAGTTGCATAACTGAAGACTTTGAATGGGGAGTGGAAGGAAGGATTGGTGAATGGGAGCTGGTTGAAATTGTACTATGACAACCAACTGCCTTGCAGCTATCAGTAAAAATAGAGGGAAAATGGTCTACGTGTCGGGTGCAGTTGAGTCTGGGTACCAGACATAAGAAAGACAGTCTGCACATAGGGTGGAGGAACAGAGCAAGAAGCACAGGCTGCATTGCATAGTATGAAGTCGAGGTACAGCAGAAGATTCAAATCAGAGTGCCTCAGGATGAGTCACAGGTGAATGTTGGGGGGCTATTGACCCTTGGTTATGGAAGAAAGCAAATATTACAGAAAAAAAGGTGAAATGTGAACTGTGCGAAAAGAAGGTTGATTGAGATCAGGTGGAAGTAGTTAAAGAAGCAAAAAGGATGGAGCGAAGTCCCACAAATGAATCTGTTGGACGAGGAGATCGAGGAAGATAGATAAGAAAGGAATATGGATCGTGGACAACTCAGGAAACGGAAAAATCCACCGGTAGATGCTTCGGACAACCTCGCAGGAAGGAAGGAAAGACAGGCTAGCGAAGCCTTGAAAACGTGGGTCAAGTTGACCTAGGGTTTTAGACACCTAGGATTTGGCCTAAGGTTGTCAATGAGCTATTGTAATGTACAAATAAAGGTTAAGAGGACCTGGGATGGGGTCTTCATTAGCTCAGATATGGGATAATGAGTGATTGTTGTTATTACTGAGAGAGAAGTATTATGTGGTGAGAGAAGTCTGTGCTGTAAGATCTTCAGCTGGGTGCAAAGATCAATCATGCAGCTAGGTGCACAGGGAAGGGAGATAGAGAGAAGAGAGAAAGAGAGATATCTGGAAGATAAGAGCGCAGATAGAACTCTAAGCTTTCACCTAATATATTATAAAGCACAGTTTTGTGGATGTATCCCTAGGGAGAGGGTGAACCACGTATATCATGTTGTTGTGTATGGTTGATGTTGTTTTCTTTACTCTATTACTCTGATGATGCATTAGTATGTTAGATATGATATATAACTGTGTGAAGTAGGTTTATGTTTGGAAAGAATAATCTGATCTCGTTGTGTGATTGCCTTGATTCCACTTGCATTTCCTCTGGTTGTAGACACATGTGTCCTGCAACCCCCTATTGCTACTTCGGTTGAGACTGCATCTGCTTCGTAGGTGTTGTCAAAAGGGCCAGTAGTTAGGGCTTGTTGGTGCACTGTTAGAGTTAATCCCTGGGCTTCCCCTATGCCAACAACCACTGTCAATGATGTGGCTAGGAGTATTCCACGGATTTATGCAGTTGTGGATAATAAACAAGCCAACTACCAAGATTTAGTGGTGGAGATGACAGGTATGATCACAAAGCATCTAGTTTCTATTTTAATTGACCTGGTTCTAATTTTAGTTATGTGGCCCCTCATATTTTTGTTAAGTGTAAACTGAAACCAGTTAGGCATGTTAAGCAATGGTTAGTACAACTAGCCACTGACACCAAAATAAAAGTATCAGAGGTCATACCAACTTGCCAATTCACTATGGATGGATTTCCCACCCAAGCTACCCTTAACATACTTCCACTCAGATATTATGACCTGTTGATTGGTATGGACTGGCTAGATACATATAAAACTAAGTTGGACCGTTACCATAAAACCTTAGAATGTGTAAATGAAGAAGGGAGAAAGATATCCCTCTAAGGGATTCATAATCATGTCTCAGTGAGATGAATATCAACCCTTCAAATGAAAAATTATTGCAGAAAGGGATGTCCTCTATATGAAATACAGGTGTTGGAATCTATTGAGGATGACAGACCAAACTTAGAGGACCACCCCATATTAAGAGAATATAGATATGTGTTTCTAGAAGAGGTACCAGGTCTACCTCCGAGAAGAGACATTGACTTCTCCCTAGAGCTTGCACCAGGAGTAGTGCCAGTGTCTAGGACACCCTATAGGATGAGTACACTCGAGCTAGTCGAGATCAAGCTACAACTAAAGGAAATGATGGATAAAGGCTACATATGACCCAGTGTGTCTCCATGGGGAGAACCAGTCTTGTTCGTAAAGAATAAAGATGGCACACTTTGATTGTGCATAGATTATAAAAAACTCAATAAGACAACCATAAAGAACAAGTACTCCTTACCAAGAATCAATGACTTGTTCGACCGATTAGGGGGTGTTTCAATTTTCTCAAAGATGGACTTAAGGTCTAGATACCATCAAGTCCAAATAAAGGATGAAGACATCCACAAAACAACCTTCAGGAAAAGGTATGGTCACTATGAATTTGTGGTGGTGCCATTTGGGTTAACCAATGCCCTCACCACTTTTATGTGCTTGATGAATAATGTACTCAGAAAATTCCTATAAATATTTATATTGGTCTTCATTGATGATATCCTAATCTACTCCAAGAATAGGGAGGAGCATGAAGAACATCTTAGACTGGTACTTCAAGTACTAAGAGAGCATTAGCTCTACACTAAGTTTAGCAAGTGTGATTTTTTCCAGAAACAAGTCCATTACTTAGGCCATGTTATTTCTAAAGAAGGAGTGGTAGTAGACCCTGACAAGATCAGGTCTATTATGGAATGCCCTACCCCAAAGGATGTATATGATATTATATCATTTATGGGCTTAGCAGGATATTATAGAAGGTTTATAAAAGGATTTTCCAAGATTGGTTTCCCAATCACTGCCCTTCAGAAAAAGGGGGTTAAATTCACTTGGATATCATAATGTGAAGAAATATTTTGGGAACTAAAATACCTTCTGACCCATGCACCCGTGCTAAATATTGCAAACCCTGATATTGACTTCCTTGTATGCACCAATGCCTGCAAGGAAGGAATCAGAGGAGTCCTTATGCAAGAAGGACATGTAGTTTGCTACAAATCAAGAAAGTTGAATGATCATGAAATCAATTATGTGACCCATGATCTTGAGTTGGCTTCCATAGTGCATGATTTAAAAATGTGGAGGCATTACCTCGTGGGTAGGAGATTTATACTTATGACAGACCACTGTGGGTTGAGGCACTTGTTTGATCAATCAAAACTCAATGATAGACAAGCTAGATGGATGGCTCTCCTTAGTGAGTTTGATCTCGAATTTGAACACATCAAAGGAAAGGAAAATAGGGTGGTTGATTCCCTTAGCAGAAGTATGAAAAATATTCACTTGGAAGTGGTGAGCACCTGTGAAACGAATGTCAGGGAAAGAGTTAGGAATGCACAAGAAACGTATGCATTCTTCAAGATCATGACATCATACCTAAATCAAAAGCCCACAGGGATAAATTATGAAGGCTATCAGATGTTGGATGAAGGTCTACTGACTTACAGAAACATATTGCATATCCCAATTTGTGACGACTTGAAGAGGTTCATAATGGACGAACTGCACAAGATACATACATTGGTAATCCAGGTTATCAGAAAATGATTACGACCACTAGAAAACAATTCTATTGGCCTGGATTGGAAAAGGACATAGTTGAATATTTAGCTAAATGTCTAGAATGCCAACAAGTTAAGGCAGAACACCGGCACCCACCAGGTTTGTTGCAACCTCTACCAATTCCAGAATGGAAATGGGAGACCATATCTATGGATTTCATCATCGAATTACCAAAATCGGCCAGAAAAAATGATGCCATCATGGTAGTGGTAGTGGTAGACAAGTTGAGAAAGTCCACTCACTTCATTCCTATCAAATCGACTTGCAAGGTAATAGATATTGCCAACATCTTCATGAAGGAGATATTCATATTGCATGGCATGCCTAGGGAGATTGTATCTAACAGAGATACATAATTCACTTCAAGCTTTTGGAAATCCTTGATGTCTAGTTTTGAGACTAAATTATTGTTTAGCACAACCTATCATGCTCAAACCGATGGAAAGAGAGAAAGAGTAAACCAAATATTAGAAGACATGCTAAGGATTCATGTAATGCATCAACCTAAGAAGTGGGAATACTACCTTCCAATGGTATAATTTTCCTACAACAACGATTATCAAGAATCACTAAAGATGAGCCCTTTTGAAGACCTCTTTGGTAGACAATGCAAGAATCCAGTGGATAGAATTACAATTGGACCCGACATGTTGAAGAAAATGGAACAACAAGTGATTCAGATAAATAAAAGTATGAAAATCGCTCTGGATAGAAAGAAAATTTACACCGACCGAAAGAGAACTCCCAAAGAGTTCAAGACAAGAGACCATGTCTATCTTAGAGTTAGGCCCAAGAAGAGTTCCCTAAGAATGGGAGTTTGTGCCAAGTTGGAACCTTGGTATAGTGGACCCTTTGAAGTCTTAGATAGAGTGGGACATGTATACTATAGGCTAGCACTCTTTTCGACAGTAAATACACATGATGTTTTCCATGTTTCATTATTGAAGAAATATGTACATGATTCTTATCATATAATTGACTAGTCTGTGATCCACGAGGAGCCGGAGGGAGAATTCCTTCCAGAACCTCAATGCATATTAGATAGGAAGGAAACCCCACTCTAGAACCAAACCATTGGATAGGTCAACGTGCAGTGGAAACACTTTGGCCCAAATGAGGCTACGTTGGAAATGGAGGATGCCATGAGACAGGCATATCCATTTTTGTTCACTTTTGTATATACATAGCATGTTGATAGATAGAACATCGAGGACGATGTTCCTTTAAGGGGGAGGGATTTGTAACACCCTATTTCCCCCAGTTTGTAAATATAACTATAATGGCCAAGAGACTATGGAAAACTTAATCTGTGTGAATGTTTGATTTGATGGACCTTTGTATAAAAGGTAAATGAATGCAAATTCTGTTATTTACTAGAAATATGGATAAGTGTTGCATGACTGATGGAAGGGGGGTATTCTAAAAAATACTATGCATGCTATGAAAATAGATGGTGAAAGTGACCAAGAATGGTTGCATTAACCTTCACCAAACCAGTACCTTACTGGATTTAATAGCTCAGGACCAGAAGAGTCCTCTAACCCATAAATGAATTGCAGTCAGGATAGTAGGTGGGAAGACCTCCTCAAGAGTTATTGAGGGGATGGGGTAGAGCATCCATCTGTAAGGCTTCCATACCTAAGCACGGGATAGGAATTAGAGCCACACACAAACTTGTTGAAAGAGGCAAGAAAGGAAGGTGTGGTGGGTAGAGGAAGACCTGTGAAGAGTGCAGATATGAGAGGTGTTGGCACAGGGGAAGACCTAGGGTTCAACGCTACAACAGAGCACCAACAAAACCCTAACTACTGGCCCTTTCGGCAACACCTGCGAAGTAGATGAAGTTTCACCGAAGGTAGAGGCAAGGGTGGTTGCAGGACTCTAGTGTCTGCAACCTTAGCTGGGACATAGATCTGTGATTGTAACACCTTAACAAAGCACTTAAAAATTATGATTCATCAATATTCAGTCTTAGCTTACAATGCAGATAAACCCTAATAAAATATGTGTGCAGTATTCACATAGATTCAATATACTCAAGCACTAAGCATACCAACATAGATCAAATCTAGCATTCATTCACATTACTCAGCACTAAGCTATCATATTAGATTCATCTATCATCTAACATCACACTAATATTTGAATAACATAAACAAAAGAGCAACCAAAAATCTCAAAGAATTCATAACACAGGATATATGTGGTTCACCCCCACCCTGGGGCTACGTCCACAAACTCTTCGTCTTATTTATTATCTTCAGTCAATCTTCTTACATGCACAAAGCCTCAAAATCAAATCCACAGAAGATAGGAGATCTTTGGACCTCGCTAGATCCTCCTTCCTCGAGTTACAGCACAAATCCTTCCACAGTCTCTTACAATCGCTTGCACTTAGCTCTGCAAGACTCACACAATATGCACAAAGCCCTTACAGTTACCACTTTCACTTAGCAATCACCACTTAGCACTTAGCACACTAGCCTCTTCTTACATTGCCTAGACTTCTATTTATACATTACAAAATAGGCCTAAGCATGGGTAAACCCATGGGCCAACATCCCCATACCCATTACATAATCCTGAAACCCAAAAATCCCTAAAAAGGGGTCGAGATCCTGCGATCTCCACTTCGACTTGCGTTCCTCCTTCGACAGCCTATCGACGTCCCAAAAATAGGTCAAACATGACCAAGGATCCTCAAAACTTGGTCAAGGGCCAACAAGCCCCCAACACTCACATGTGACTCATCCCGATTCACTCTGCTCTGGGTATTTCTGCCTCAAAAGCCTCGATCTTGGTTTGAGCTGCTTCGACCCGTTGTTGTGCCACGACCTCCTACTCAATGAACTCTTGGATTACTACTTTGTTGACAGGTCCCTCTAAGTGTTGTTCAGCTATAGTGATTACTTTCTCCAGTTCTACTCCTCAGCCTTCGATCTCTGTGAATAGTTGGCACGCCTCATCCTGTATTGGTTGGAGCCTCTGAGTTACTTCCATGACTCTGCTCTGAATGGTGTGGACATGTTGTTGGGTAGTGCACTATTCTTGGGATCACTTCATCCTTTCAATGGCTGACAAGGGCTTCAACTACGCCTATACTATTTCTACTTGCTTCTTTACCTCCTAGAGTTGTGACTCCAGTGCCTTCAATTCAGGGTCCTCAGTGAGTCTCTCATAATTTTGGTCACTGCGATCACTCAGTTGTTTACTTTCCATGGCAAGGCCCTTGATTATTTCAACTGTGCCTCAGGAAGCTACTTCTCGTTGATCTCGTACATCCTGCGGAGTACTGGGCACTGTTCTTAGCTCCAGATCTGTGATTCTCTTATGAAATTGTTGGATGGTTTCTGCGAGCTGCGCTACTTGGTGTTCTACTGGTTCTTCCTCCTTCTTCTCCAAGCTCGTCATAGAGTGAAGTGCTCTGTTGACTGCTTATTTTGCTTTGACCTTCTCTGCGAGCAACTTTTCTTTCTCCTGTTGGATCTGCACTCTCTCTTCTTCGAAATTCTCTTGAAGAGCGTCCTTCTCCTATTCCGCAATCCTACATTGCTCTATAAGTTCCTCCTGTGCTTGATTCAGGGCCACTATGGCCTGGTCTTTCTCAGCTTGTGCTCGATGAAGGTGGGCTTCAGTTACATCAACTAGTCTGCAGAGTTGGGCAGGCTCATCTCTCAACTCTGGTTCTTTTGAGGGCGGGGGCGCAGTGGACACTACATTGTTTGAATAAAGGGCTTGTTGTACACATCTTAGTTCTGATTCAACTATATTGTACATGGCTTCTTGTTTTTATTCGTTTCTTTGTAAAATCTCTTCTGAGGCATATCCTACAACTGAAATAATGAAGTCGAAGTAATCGAACGTGAGTACACTCTTCATCTTTGGCCTATTGGATTTGGACTTCTTCCATGATGAAGGTTTTGTGGGAGAAACCTTCCTTTTCTTAGATGGATCAGTGTCATCAGGGAGGTTTTTTGGCAATGTTACTTCGCCTTGCTTATCTTCTTCTTGTTCTTTTTCCTCTTTGTTCACTTCATCATCACCTCCTCCACTAGGTGACTCATATGTGTTGTGTACTTCTTGTACATATTGCTTCTTTTTCTTCCTATTGTTTCTTGGGGAATCATACTCTTCATGATTAACCACCAGGTTTCCAATGAGGTCCAGGTCAGACAACTCTGCGGGGTCTACAGGGATAAGGAGTTTTGTAGGCCAATATTTAATGATTTTTTCCAGGTCCTCTGTAGTGATCTTGTAGTAGTACTAAAGTTCTTCTTTTCTTTCATCGACATGCGTAGTGATATAGATAAAATGCCTATCTGTGCAAAATTTCATGAGAGGCCTGAACCTGTCTAGGGTATTCAACGTCATATGAGGGAAGGGCTCAATATCCCTCCTAAGCTATAGGTAATAGGTATGAAATACTATGTTTGACTACCACTGCTTTCCCATATCACTTGAATACCAGAGCATGGTGAACTTTGTAGCAAGCGGCTCAAATGGATCGATGTCAGGGAAGGTCACACCTTCCGACATCTCCCAAGAAATAAACATGATGAGGATTAGGAGCCAGCTGAAGTGAAACTCATAGCCCTGATTCTGAGCTTCGGGGAAATCCATTTCGAGTTGGTTAACTAGGTACTTCACCCAGTTCATCTGTAGGCCTTCTATGCATTTCCCCATGAGGTCAACAAAAAAACCCTGTGATCTGCATGGGTTTGTTGTTTCTTACTAGATTTCCTGCAATTAATTTTCATGTTAGGTGCACTGTACCATTATGGATGGAGGCTACCTTGTAGCCTCGCGTCCCCTTCTCAACATCATCGTATGTTTCTTTAATAGTATGTGCCAAAGCATGGTCTGCAGCTTTTCCTGGGTAGAACTCTTGTGGGTCCGGTCCCTGGATGCATAGTCCAGTGATCCTATGGATCAGCGCCAGATCGACAGTGATTTTTCTATCCAACCACATATATCCACCATGGAATCACGACAGCAGGAGATTAATGTAGGTGTTAACCTCCTGGTACCTTCCAAAATGTGGAATCTTCATTACATTAAAAAGGGTGGACTACGTGAGGTTCATGGTCCACAGCTGAGGGATGATTTTCATCTTCTTTCCCTTTGTCTTGGTCAGATACTTGTGAGGTGTGAGCATGCCATAGCTCTTACGGTCTCCCAAGTTATAGTCACTAATATTCAAGGTTAGAATCTTCTCTAGTTGTGGTCTGACTACGCGTATCCCCTTAGAGAGATACACATTGATGACAGTGTAGTTGAAGTCCCTCAAGACACTATTTCCACTCACTACACCAACCAGGGGTGAATGTCATCGAGTAGGATGGACAACAATAACTTCACATTCACCAAGTCATCTCTATGCTTGGTTCTTTTCTCAGTTGCAGCTCGGGATGGTCCATATTCGTAATCATTCGATGGGGAGGCTTGCACTCCTCTCGTCGATGAAGCTTGTACACCCACAAACATTACTCTTTCATTCATGATGTCAACAAGTATCTCCTTCATAGATTCTTCGAATGTGATAAGTCCTTCAGACATACACGCTCTTGGTTGAATATCGCGGGTTGAAGAGAAACTACTCAATGAAACAGAATGGATGGAGATAGCTTGGTGATCACTGCACAAAATCAACAGATCTGTGAGCTTAGATAATCATGGGTGGAAAAGTGTTCTCGGTGCCAGGCTCGACGAACTAAGTAGACAACTTGGTAATAGATCTTTCCAATGGGCGAGAAGCCTTCATTAATGCAGTTCGACGTGGTCCCAATGGTCTGATGACGAGATCTCTAGCCATAACCATTGGTCTAACCATTTGGCTAATGGTTATAATGCCTCAAATAGTCATATTACTTCACCATGGTGAAGTTCCATGTTGTGTTGTACTGATATCCCGACGAAGTTCAAATTCTAGAATCCTTCCTTCTGCGCAGTTCCTTCTGGAACTTTCTGTAACTTTTCTATCTTTGCTTTCTTCTTATTGAGCTTTCTATCCTTCTTCCTGGTGATCTTCATCTTGATATTCCTCTTTCCATTATGATTCTTATCTTCTCTTGGCATAATAACTTCGCATTGTTGATGGCCTTTACTAGGGTTCAAGGGAAATACTTCTTCTATGTTTTGTGTAGGTTCTATATTCTCCTGTACAGACAGGTATCTCAAGTCCTCCTGTGTTCTTTCAATTTCGATATTACAATGTCTGGCCCTCAGTAGTTTTGACTGATCTTCTGGTTCTTTCAATAAGTGCGTTATTCTCTTGGTCATGAAGTCTCTTAGGTATTTCTTCTTCTGCTCTAAGACTTCCTCTTCTTTTCTTCTGGCTTGATCCTTTTCAATCCAAGGTTTTCCTAGTAACATAGTGAATGGGGCATTTTTCTCAATAAATTTAACAACCTCAAAATATTCTTTTGTCGAGGTTCCATGAGCACTCATAGATATCCGGGTAAGTCTTCCACACAGGGTTATGATCTTTCCTCTAAACAATCATATTCCTCCTAGTGAAGGAATCATAGCAGGTTTTCCTAAAATTTTGAAAGTTATTTCTATCATGATATTCACCTGTGTTTCCTCATCCAAAATGCAGTCAATGTCGAAGTCTCCTGTTCTTGTTTCTATGCATTCTTTTTCATTGAATATTTCAGATAAGTTGATATCTCTGTGATCATTCATGGTTTCTTTTATTTGTAGTAGTACAGTCTCTGATTCTTTCTGGGGTTCTATCATGATCTTAGTTTCTTGACCTTCCTCAGGGTCTTCTTGTCTCATATTCAGTCTTTCAACCTTAGCAATCATTCTATGGAAATTAAGAACTTCATGATCCATAGCTTTACAACAAAGACAATTAGGTCTTCTTCCAGGGCATTCCTTAGCAATATGTCACGGTCTTTTGCAACTGTAACAAAGAGTCAATCCTCTCTTTCATTTAAATGATTCTCAACCCTTTCTGTACTACGCACTAGGATCATGGTAGCTAACCTACAAAAAATTGTTTCTAGGATCCTGCATCCATTTGTTAGTCCAAACATTCTTTCTATGCATAAGAATAACATATCTTTCATTATTTCTATCAGATCTACTCATATCAAACCTTCTTTGTGCCCCAGTTTTCAGGCTAGGACAAAAATTATCAAACATACCTAGATCCATACTCTTGAAATAAAAAATTCCACTAATCTTACTTTCAGCAGAGCACAAAGCTTTCAAATCTAAAAAATCTCACTATTCTTACCTTTATCAGAGCACAAATCTTTCAGATCTTACCTCTTTTCTTTGGATCTGACTTCTCTTTTTAGCATAGAGATTCACAATCCAGGTAGACTACTGCGCACTAGGGTGACATATCTATGCACAAAGATTTCACAGTTTCAGGTCAGATCTTCACACAAAGCTTCTTCTTCCTCAGTTCCCAGCAATCACAATTTCAGGTCCTAGCAATGGAACCATTTGTTGGCATAAGGGAAGACCCGGGGTTCAACGCTACAACAACGCACCAACAAAAACCTAACTACCGTCCCTTTCAGAAACACCTGCAAAGAAGATGAAGTCTCACCTGAGGTAGAGGTAGGGGTGGTTGTAGGACTCCAGTGTCTGCAACCTTAACTGGGACATAGATCTGTGATGGTAACACCTTAGTAGAGCACTTAGCAATTATGATTCATCAATATTCAATCTTATCTTATAGTGCAGCTAAACCCTAACATAATATCTACGCAATATTCACATAGATTCAATAGACTCAAGCACTAAGCATAAAAACATAGATCATATATAGCATTCATTCACATTACTCGGCACTAAGCTATCATATTAGATTCATCTATCATCTAACATCACACTAAGCTTTGAATCACATAAACAAAAGAGAAACCAAAAATCACAAAGCATTCACAACACAAGATATACATGGTTCACCCCAACCCTGGGGCTACGTCCACCAACTCTTCATCTTCTTTATTATCTTTGGTCAATCTTCTTACATGCACAAAGCCTCAAAATCAACTCTGCAGAGGACAGGAGATTTGCACACCTTTCTAGATCCTCCTTCCTCAAGTTACAACACAAATCCTTCCACAGTCTCTTACAATCGCTTGCACTTAGCTCTGTAAGCCTCACACAGTATGCAGAAAGCCCTTACAGTTACCACTTGCACCTAGCAATTACCACTTAGCACTTATCACACTGGCCTCTTCTTACATCGCCTAGACTTCTCTTTATACATTAAAATATATGCCTAAGTATGGGTAAACCCATGGTCCAACATCCCCATACCCATTACATAAGCTCAAAACCCAAAAATCCCTAAAAAGGGGTTGAGATCCCACGATCTCCGCTTCGACTTGTGTTCTGCCTTCGACAGCTTGTCGATGTCCCAAAAATAGTTCAACAATGACCAAGGATCCTCAAAACTTTGTCAAGGGCCAACAAGAGGTGAAGCTCTCGGGTTCAAGGAAGAACCGAGAAATAAGTGTTTTGGTCGCAGGAAGATGGCTAGCAGGGGTTATGATACAATCTTATAAACGGGGTGGGTCCTCCTTGCTTGGTATCATGTAAACCTTTTCCAAGATCCTGCAGGAGGAGGAGAGTAATCTCTGTCCCTACTATCACTGAGTCGAAATAAAGGATTTTATCACAGAGCATCATGGTCTAGCTCGGCGGTGGCTAGTCGTAAATCTGTTAGGAGTGAATGAACCTATGGTTGGGTGGAAGCAGGCACCTCTTTCAACAATCGCTTCATGTTTTCTGGTTCTGATAAGTACTTTCCCTATTTTATGTGTTGAACTAGAATAATGGATGAATGATTGGATTTATACATATGTGTATTCATAAATGTTTTCTGTGTAGAATGGTTATGATATGTATATGCCTCCTTCTCCTTGTAAACTTACACTTTCGACCAATAGTCTGTATGCCCAGCTTAGCTTCCTAGAACATGATCTTGTAAGACGATCGAAATGGGAGATATTGTGACAACTTGAACCTTTCCTTCAGAAGAGGATGCCTCTTCCAGACCCCCTTGTTGTGAAACCGAAATTCCATACCCAAGTACTTAACTATTTCATGGTAAAAGCTTAAGAAGGATAGCAAGGTGGAAGCCTTAAAAAGGGGGGGTCCCTTCATTTGGAAGACGAGCGGATGAGATCCATTCAAAAAGACCCATATGACAAATACCCAGGAACCTTTGGTTAATCCTAAGGAAGTTATGTCCCCTTGCCTCCGAAGCTCTAGAAGTCCAGGAATTCAGAGTATGATTGACCTTACCAGCCTTGTATGAGACGAAGGTAACTAGGAGACTCAGTTTCCTGTAATATTGATCGATGATAGGCAGTTCCCCAGGTGGTCAGGTGAACCTATCTTCCCAACTAAACTGGGATCTAACACCCCAAAGGCCGGAGCTGTGAAGGACCCAGGACCATAGATCATGGGATCCTTGGGATCCTCTCCCAACCGTCGATATATTCGGGGATGCGTGGCGCTAGCCCCTTTAATTCAAAGATTGGATGCTTCAGGAGGTAAGAGGAGTTTCCATAGCAACACTCGCGAATGTCGAATCCGTGAGGTAACCGGAGTCGTATATCTATAGGTTTATGTGACTGGATCTCGACCATGATATTTGAGGAATGTAAAAACCTGTCAGTCGGGGTGACGAGGTGCAATGACACCACCCAGGATGACGTTGACCCCAACTTGATGTGTCACGTGTCACCCAGATTCATGTGTATCACGTACCCTATAGTCCCATTGGAATGTAACACGTGTCACCTTGACCCCTCCTACGTGTCAGTTCCTAATATGTGTCCACCTAGCCAACATGGTTGGTGAATTGACCAGGACTCCGAGAGTCCGGGACTTCGGGACTCTGGAGGGTCTGGGATGTAGTATGATAGACAGACCGAATGGCCTAGAGGTTGGAGCTACATGGTGATATTACAGGACTTCAGAAGTTTGGAACTCCGGATGGTCTCATGCATAGATAGTAAAGAAGTGTGAAGCGTCGGAGAGCCGAAGCACTGAATTCCTCCACAACTGATATAGGAGAAAGAGAGTAATTCCAACCATGGGATCGAGCAGAGGATGGTCTTCCACTAAGGAGGAAGGAACTTGGAAATAACACGTGTGAGGTGGATCCACGTGGCCCTCAACCAATGAACACCCGAAGAACATCAGAAAGGTGTACCCATCGGTTATGAGATCAGGTTTGAGTATGGAGACCATCGTTAAAAAATTATGGATGAGAAGAGTGTGGCAGAAACCCCAAATGAAGGATTCGATCACTTAAGGAGAACGAAACTTTGATGCCCCATCCCTAGGAAAGTCACTCAGTGGTCATGTGTGTTACATTCGACCCCCTTGGATCATACATCCTAACACCCTAAACCTCTCGGAGTCCTAAACTCCCGAACTCTTGAGGTCCCATTAGCTATTAAGTCAAACAACCATGCAACAGGGGATGACATGTGACAGAGAACAGAGATGCCACATGGTCCTATCAATGGGAGACACATTTCAGGTTCCAATTTTCATGTAAGTTCTATAAAAAGAGTGAATCAAGGTGACATGTGGCATGTCTCTCATGGGTCCACGTCACTGTATGTGACATCAAAGTGCCACATCACTCCAGGATGGCAGCCTCCAAAAGTCTTCTAGCTTCTCCCACTTGCAATATCACCCGGAGCTCCGAAGCCCGAATTCTCACCAACGACCTCCCAACAGCCCTCCTATCCTACGTTCGAGATGTGTCCACGTAGATCCATATATCTACAACCTTTGTTTCTTTGCAACTTCAACATTCAGGGGTTTCATTGTGTAATATCCTCTTTACTCCTAGAGTGGTCAGGGTCGGGCTAACCATAGTCTAGGTCCAATGGTCAGGAGAGATTCTGACGCGTCCTCAAATCGACGATCCTCGTCACTTCGTAGATTCGGCGTTTAAGGGTTACACTTGCTTATCACTCTTGGTCCCCCAAAGTAGAACTTCGTCAAAGTACTATACAAAGGTCCTTCCACTAGCCGATTAGACGGTTGGGAGGGGTTCTCAATGAACTCCCCAGATTAATGGCTCACAAATCTAGCTCAAAAGTCCCTAGGTTCCAGTGTTTGACCACTCCTAGAGGGAAACCTATCAACCTGAAACATGCTAGCAAGATGCGTGGCACCTGCCTTGGGTTACCAACTATTTCATAAGTCCACCACCCATGGCATCACTGTTTCTCAACACGTGGACCCCCACGTAGTCTCGACCTGATGCTCACATCCCCACGATCATCCGACTGAGAGGGGTCCTGAGGGATCCTTAGATCGATGACCCTTGTTACTTCTCAACTCTGACATTAGGGAGTTTTAGTGTTATGATACCTCTATTCTCCCGAATTGATCAACGTTGGACTGACCATGGTGTAGATCCAATGGTCATGGAGGCTTCCGAGTACCCTCAAATCCATGGATCGCATCACTTCGTGACTCCGACATTCAGGGGTTTTGATGGTTGTAAGTTCATAGCATATCGGAGCCCTGAGGTCCCGGAGTTCCCTAGCCAAAATAGCTTAGCTCCTTTCGAACTTAGCAAATGGTTCCAAGGTCTCGGTCATATTTGTTTTCCTAGCAAGCCTTGAGGTTGTACGCTCTATCCTTAGCCATTATTTTGTTAGGGTCATGGACATGAGCCCCCAGTCACATGGATGGATGGTTTGAAAGAGGCACTTTCCCTCCATCGAGCCCGAATTTAGTAATTCCCGCAAAGGTGACAAGACTGAAGTATTTCAGCTAAAGCTACCTCGACTACTTTCATTACAAGGTCAATCCGTGGGAAATTCCCTTAAGGATTTTCTAATCCAATACAAAGATTACACCTTATTCTTGGATTCATTTACAGACCCATGCCTAACAACTCTCCTGCTGGTAAGCAGAGGAAAATAGAAAACCATTCAAATGCAGGGATTTACAGAAGAATAATGAGCATTTCCATTATGATTCAAACACTGCAAATCTTAGTCATAGACAAAGACATTCATTAATTATTTCAATTCTTGCACATAGGATAAAAGATTACTTATTTGTTACAGTCGATCACCGACCAACTACTTTGGTTGTTCTCCTTTACACCCAACCATAGGTTGAGATGCATTCATTCTTAGCACTTTGGCCACCCGATGGCAAGCCATGATATCACTAGGGAACCGTTGTAATTTCTCAAAGATCCTTTATCTATCTCAGCCTCTGCGAGGTTTATGATATTCTCCCTCAGCATGAAGCTCACGGCCTTCTACTCCGGTCATGTTTTCTACAAACTCTCAGAGATTCTTTCTCTTGTTCTCTCCAGTAACCAAAAACTACTTAATCTTTTAGTTATTCCTTCGAGCTTGAGAGCCTCACACGCTCCCCCCCCCTTTTGAATGGTCTACCCTCCCTTCTCTTGTACACCCTCTCCTTTTTTCCCAAACCCATCCTATTCCTTATGTCATAAGGAACTTAGGTCAATCTGAGCCTATAGGAAAATGCATTCAGGTGCTGAGCTACATAATTTCCCTCACCCACACTCAAGGAAAACAATTTCTTTTGCAGAAAAAAATTACTAAGGATTTAACCTAATACAAATCCCCTTTCTTCCAAAGATTCCTTGCATTTTTTCCTTCAGAAACATTCAACAATATTGAATCATCCAAACAAAACCTGATAAGGCTTCTCATCTTTCTCTCCACACAAACCACTCTTCATATTTCATACTATTTTGTTTGGTACCAGATATTGCAACTCATAGATCTCGATCTATGAAAAGATCCTCCATCTTGAACTTTCACATCATAAAGTTAGTACCATTAAACTTCCCCATTTCTAATCTAGATGTGCTCACCATTTCCTTGTTTTCAACTGCAAAGCTTATGCTTATTCCTACGCCATGGATTTACAAGCAATCTACTCATTGGTAGAATCCATGAGATGTCATCCATCATGCTCTGTAGGAACATTAACCAGGCATAGTTCGCAAAAAAGGCATGTCATATTCTCATAATCCAGTAGCCATTTGTCCACCCAACTCTTATGGAATACGTGACCACAAGATTGACTGCAAATATCTTCTCCTCCATGAAACTTCCTTAAACACACCACACACTCACCAGCACCATCACCATCAGAACAAGAACAAGAAGACAACAATGAGGATGACGTTTCAAGGTGTGTAACAGGAACCCTATCCTCCATTTCTTCAGCGTTCATGGTGAGCTGCGAAAACCCAGACCTCAAATCAAAAGATTCCTTTTTTGGCATCCATGTGTCCACTTTGAGGCCTATTTTTTGGAGAAGAGAGATCAGAATGGCCTTCACCTTGGATATACATAGCACTGCATGGACCATAAAAAATGCCATGGCTCGTATGCCCATGACAAATTTGATGATGATGTTGTCACTGGAAATGTACAAATTTTGGATGAGGTTCTTGAGAGAAAAACTTAACCCAATATGACTATTTTCAAAACTCTCTCCATAGACAAACAAGTAGGAGTCACAACACAAATTGCTGCAACAATTGTCCAGGGTGTGATAGCTGATAGGGAATTTGAAGAAGCTAAGAGAGCAGAAGAACTCCGAATGAAAGATGAAGCTTAGTGTCTAGTCATTGAAAAAGAGAAAAATAATGCATCTCAAGAGCAGGAACTTCAAATAAGAAAAAAATATTATCTACATATAAAAGAGGTTGAACAATTTTTTTAAGAATAACTGGCACAAAGAAGAATTAGGAGGATATAAAGGAGTAAAGAAGAAAGGAGAAGGGGGAAATGGCTAGAATAATCAAGTAGAGAAACAAGCATGAAATAAAAAGGAAGAAACATCCAAACATATAGAAGAAACTCAACTAGTAATAGAAGAACCAACTAGCCTTCTAAAGGTTGTTCCTCGTACAAAAATTCCCCCTCAAGGCATTATAGATCTTACAAAGGATGACGAGGAAGAGGTGGCGATAGTAAAGGTCCCAATTGTATATGAGACTAATCCAAATATTAGGAAAACATCTCAGGTCAATCAAGGTGCTAAGGAAATACCTTTGGATACAAATATTGGTGAAACAACACAAAATCCCACTAAAGAAGTACCACATGAACTAAAAGAATGAGTTGTCCCAGAGTGCATTAAAACAAAGGAAATTGAAGTATAGGAAGATGGTGGAATAGTGTTATGTATGTAAAATAATGTGAAAGTGTCGAAGCTCAGGTAGGAATAGATAAAAGCAATGCTAGAACCCAGTACAAATGAACAAACCCTTGTTCAAACCAATACGATATTCCATATACATTTCGTTTACCTGGTGATGAAAAGAAACAAGAAGATCTCTCAACAAGAAAATAAGGTGGTATATTAGGACAAGAATAGGTTGTAGATACAATAATGGGGAAGCTGGATGAGTTGATAAGAAAATAAGAGCAACAAAATGATCAATGAAGAAAATAATAAAGGATGGGCCTAGATGTTAAGGAGGTTAAGAAACATATATTTACTATGGATAAAGGTAAGGCACATATTACTGATCATTTTCATACAATAGGGAGTCTATAAAATATATTGGCATTGGATGACCAACCAACACTTGAACCATTGGACGAGGTTGCTGATATATAATCAATTGCTTATCATAGGGAAAGACAATCGCTTCTGATAAGAGTACGAAACAATAGGAAACTAATTGTAGAGGGTGTTGTATTGGTAACATCAAAAGAAAATTTGTATGATACAAAGAAGGCTTGGGTCAGTGAGTTTTTGGGAGTGGGAATGGTGATGTCACACACCATGATTGACAAAGACGGGGAAGAATAAAGGGAAGTACATGCCATGAAAAAAGAGATAGAATCTCTTCGAAATCGTGTGGAGCACTACAAAGACACTAATCAATATGTTTTTATTTTAAATGCATATTTTCTAGAAGGACATAGCAGGTATAAGCTACTTTGGGATGCTTTTGTTAAGAAGATTGTTGATTGACATGAAGAAACTTTGTTAACTAGAGTGGCTTACAAATGAATGATGAAATGGAGTGATAGGGTATCCCGAACTTTAGATCAAGTGGATTATATTAGAGAAATAAATAATTTATGGGGCCAAGAGCATCATGACATCATAATTCTTACCAAGGAAAACATTACTAGGATGCATGTGGTCATAGAATGATGGGTACAATATGTTATTGAGCCAAAATACAAAATGTAGGAAACATGCACTGAAAGCCTCGGATGTTGGGAGAATATGGATGAAGTGATGATTGAGCTTCAGGTGCCCAATTTTGGGTTACCCAAAGATTTTTAGGATTTAGAAAAAAAGATGGCTAATTTTAGAACAAGCGATTTAAAGTACGAAAAGAATAAAAAATTACCACCATGGAGAGAGGTCAAATAAAGAAGTAGACAAGCACCAATATTAAATTGAATGATAGGTTGGAATGATTGAACCTCAAAATTAATAAGTACATGTAGCATAAAAAGGAAATTTCAACAGGATAACAAGTAAGATAAAGCTTACACACCATGTTTTCCTATATCCCTAGGACTGAATAAATAGGAATCAAAAAACTATAAACCATTTATGGTTTTCCATTTCTACTTGTTGGAAACCACAAACAAGTTATTCCCTCCCACTATGTAATAGTTATTCCCTACCACTTTTATGCATTTGTTCCCTTCTATAGCTATGCATTTATTTCATTCTCCACTACAACATTGCAACGTGTATGACACACATGTCCCAAAATTCTCCCACTTTTCATATGCCTTGCAAGGATGCAACACCACTTGAATTTACCTATGCTCACTAGTTTCATCAATGCATATGAAACATTCTACAAGGTGTCAACTTTCTCTAGTATCACCTTTCCATCCTCCACCATAACCCTAATGAAATCGTACTCGATATCTATATTCTTTGTCTTTGCATGAAAGGTTGGGATCTTGGCCAAATAAATGACATTGTTACTACCATGTTGAATTGTAATAGATCTCTAACATAGACCTACTTATAAACATAGTTTCATAAGCCAAATGGCCTCCTTATAGGCCTAGGTAGTGTTCATATACTCTACATCTACAATGGATAATGAGACGACAACTTTTCTCTTGCTCATCCAATTTACTACTCCTCCAATCAATTGAAACTTGTATCTTCTCATAGATCTCCTTCTATCTATATCCCCTACCCAATCAAAATCCACATAGCCCTATATATCCACTAAGTGTGGGTCCCCTGAAACAACAGTTGATGGAATATTCAAGAGTACCTTGCAAATACTTGAAGACCTTGTTCACATCCAAGATTAGCCATGAATTGACTCAAGACTCTCATTGTTTAGGCAATGTCTAGTCTAGGACAAACCATAGAATACATAAAAATACCCAGTGCACTATAATAAGGAACATAAATGATATCATCCTTCTCTATGGGTGTTGTAGGACACTACTCAACTGAAAGATTAGTTCCCATAGAAATCGGAACACCCAATGGTTTGCAATATACCATATAAAAAAACTATAGCATAGAGTTTACATACTTACTCTTTCTCAAACAAACCCTTGTATTCTCTCTATATCTCTAGATCTCCATTCATAAGATACATTTTGTAGCCACCAAGTACTTCATATAAAATTGTGTTGAAAGATGACACTTCAAATCACAAATCTCATACTTACAGTTACTAAATAATAACATATCGTTGACATATAGAGTGATAACAAGGAAATGACCACTATCTTGTTTGTAATACACATACTGGTCTGATTGAGATCTCAAAAATCCTAATCCCAACAAAAAAAAATCAAACTTATCATACCACATTTTGGGAGACTGTTTGGGACCATATAATGAATTTTTAACTTGAAAACCAATGACACTTTATCTTTTTCAATATGGTGCTATGGTTATGTTGTACATATATCCTCCTTCAAGTCACTATGTACGAATGTTTCTTTTGCATTCATTTGTTCTATATCTAAATTGAAGGATTATAATACATATAGTATGAACCTATTATATTTTCACATAGTAACTGGAAAAAGATATCGCCAAATTCCATTCCCTCAACTTTGGAATATCCTTTTGCAACCAAACTTTCCTTGTACTTTTCAACATTTCAATCAAATCCAAACTTCATTTTGAATTTCCATTTGCATCTCATGGATTTATATCCATCAAGAAATGGGACCAAGTCCCGCGTATCATTCTTTATAAGTGCAACCATTTCCTCATCCATATCCAATATGTAAGAGTCTTTGTCTTCCATGTCCATTTCCTCTTTCACAATTCTAGGCTCAACAAAAAGATAAATAAAATATACATCTAAAATCAGACAAACTATAGTTATACCTGTCTAGTTTCTTTGTTGAGGGGACCTCCTTAATGTTTGAGGTGGATTTTCTTCCTCCTCATTAGGTCCATCATGAACTTTATTTCCATTTAGCTTAGCTTTCACAATCTTGGGTGGTAGCTAAATCACTAACTTATTCCCATCCTCTTCTAGCTACACAATTATGGGATAAGACTTAACTTCTTTGAAAATAAAATTCCTGCTATACAAAAAACAATTAGCCATCAAGTCTCAAAGCTTGTACCCTTTCACACTATTTCCATAGCTAATGAATATACATTTTGCAACATTGTTATCCAACTTTGATCACTTCTCTTTAGGCACATGAGCATATTCCTCACAGAAACAAACACGAAGATGTTGAAGTGAGGGATTCTTTCTTTTCCATACCTCCACAGGGGTCTTATTCACAGGAACTAATGTGGGAGATCTATTAAACAAGTAACATTCAATAGAAACTACTTCTACCCAGAACATTTTCCCTAGGCCAACTCCACTAAGTATACTCCTAGATCTCTCCATCAATGTTCTATTCATAAATTTTGCAAATCCATTTTGCTAAGGGGTATATGGTGGTGTCTTATGTCTTTCAATTCCATTATCCTTACAAAAATTATCAAACTCGATAGAAAAAAATCCATCGCCATTAACAACCCACAACACCATAGTCTTTCTACCGGTCTAATTTTCCAAGAGATCTTTAACCTCCTTAAACCAAGTAAAAACCTCATATTTAGTTCCAAAAAATATACCCATGTCCTTCTAGAATAATCATCAATGAATGACACATAGTACAAATCCTTAGAAATCAAAATAAATTTACCTGGACCAAATATATCAAAATGAATTAAGTCCAACAACCCAGAAGATTTATGAGAATAATAGTAAAATTGAACATGGTTATGTTTTCCATATATGCAATGCTCTGAAAAATCAACTTCAAGAGAACAATCATTCAATACATCAACGACATTCTTTTTTTCAAGGCTCGTAGGCCCTTCTCACCCATATGGATCAATATTTGGTGCTATAACATTGTCTTCTCTATAGGTAACTTACTTTCTAAAGCAAAAGCTTGTTTAGGAGGTTTTGATTGTGAGGGAGTATATCCTATAGATCTCTACATTGCAAAAATTAAGGAACTATTACACTCAATAGTGCATGCATCAAGCTAAAACCAAGTTCCCACACAAACACCATTAGTGATTACCATAGCTCCTTGAACCATCTTACACCCTTTGTTAGAGAAAATAATCTACACACCCACATAATTAAGTATGCTTACTAATATTATGTTTTTTTCCAGACCTGGAATGTGAAAAACTCCAATAGGGAATTTGATCAAGACTCTACCACAACCAACTATAATGAGAGGAGAGCCATCAATAAGGTATACCATCCCACCATCATATTTCTCATACACTTAAAACTAGTGGTAATTGAAAGTCATATGGACAGAAGCTCCAAAGTCTATCAACCATGCACTCTAGCTTACACAAGTTACCAAAGTTGCAGCAAAGGCATATCCACCATCCTCTTGAGAACGTTTTTTAGACTCATCATCAAAATCATTATTTTCCTTCTTAATTTTCTTCTCCTCTTCCTTATCGTCATCTAGAATTCCCAATCTTGCCACAATTCGAACATATTTTCTTGAACTTTCGAAGAGACTTATGTATCCCATGGGATTTGTATCTACCCTTTTCTCTCTTCTTTCCTTTCTCCTTCAATATTCCATTAATAACCAAACCGTCCTTGGTATATTCAAACAGTGCTTCCAATGGCCATCACCAGGTTGTCTCATGAATCTGGAAAAGAACAAAATAAGGTCATACAATGATCCTCATCATCCATCTTCACTACAACTAAGATCTTGTAGGTCACAATAGTATTAAATGCATTCAGGCGCTGAGCTACATAATTTCCATCACCCACACTCAAGGAAAACATTTTTTTTGCAGAAAATTTTTACTAACTAAGGATATAACCTAATACAAATCCCCTAACTTCTTCTAAAGATTCATTGATTTTTTCCTTCAAAAACATTCAACAATATTGAATCATCCAAACAAATCTTGATAAGGCTTCTCATCTTTGTCTCCACACCAACCACTCTTCATCTTTCATACTATTGTGTTTGCTACCAGATATTGCAATGGATAGGTCTTGATCTATGAGAAGATTCTCCATCTTGATCTTTCACATTATAAATTTAGTGCCATTAAACTTCCCCATTTCTAATCTAGATGTGCTCACCATTTCCTTGTTTTCAATTTCGAAACTTATGCTTACTCCTACGCCATGGATTTACAAGCAATCTACTCATTGGTAGAATCCATGAGATCCTGTCCATCATGCTCTGAAGGAACATTAAGTAGGCATAGTTTGCAAAAAATACATGTCATATTCTCATAATCCAGTAGCCATTTGTCCACGCAAATCTTATGGAAAACGTGACCAAAAGACTGACTGTGAATCTCTTCTCCTCCATGAAACTTTTTTAGACACACCACACACTCACCAACATTGTCACCATGAGAACAAGAACAAGAAGACAACAACGAGGACGACATTTCAAGGAGTGTAACAGGAAACCTATCCTCCATTTCTTTAGCGGTCATGATGAGTTGCAAAAGCCCAGACCTCAAATCAGAATATACAATCAGGATGAAAAGACTCTCAACATTTCTTTTAGCTTATTTTAAATAATTTGGAAAATAAACATATACAATCAGTAGGGAAGAGAAATACTACATTTCATGTTTTAATTTTAATTTAATAATATATGTACATTCACCTGAATATAAATAATTTTAAATATTTGAGATTATTAATATTATAAACATCCCAATTTATTGTAACTTATCTAAATTACACAATTCAAAAATAAAACAATAAAATAGAGAAACAAATAACCTTTTATGGATATGAGTTGTTGTACTTTCATTTCATTGTGATTAATTATATGTATTGAATTGTTGAAGATTTATTATAATGTTATTGATAAACAACAAGCTCCTTGGCATTTGCTACATTTATGTAAATGATATATCCTTGAATGGAAACGGATCACGAAGAGCCGAAACACTTTCAAGTAATTTCGTATCATTATATTTGACACACTCGAAACGCTTTCAAGTAATCTTTTTGGAAAGATTGATCCATTCTCCAAAATAATATATGATCAGAATATTCATTTTAAACATTCCATTTTAATTTTTAGGTATCGTTGGAAACAGAAACTAATAATAATGTAGCACTTGGAACTCAAATATGCGCGTTATGTTGAAAGGCGTACACCTATTGACAATGGGCAGATTTAATAGGAGTTTAGTGATTAATAAGTTTTCTATGGACAAGATTAAATATGTTTGGAATATTCTTAGTAGTCACACAAAATAAATGGTTGTGATTTCAATCATTAACTTCTTAACTATTATAAAGACATCAGTTTATGTGTTTTATATTTACATTTACCTAATCATATTTAAAATTACTTTGATAGCTAAGCATTGTCAGGAGTGGTGATGCTTGAAATTAAAATATTAACACCGAGATAAATAAAAAGCTGTCGTTTATTTGTTAATCAACAATAAAATTCAATATATTCTTTGGATTAGTTTCATCTTATCATCCTTTAGACGTTAACCCGTGACTATTTAGTTAGTATATGCTAGTTATATGGTTGTAAAATTATGGTAGTTGATTGTATTGCTTCACCCTCATGAGCAGTTAGTCAATGTCAACAATGTCAATGAAGTCCAATGTCAACAGTAATCGTGTCAACTATAGAAGCCTGCATTGTATTTAAAAAATGCATATTTTAAATTGCATCATCATATTACATGGGCATGTTGAAAATATTGATGGATTTTTTCAAAAAATCCCTTCATGAAATTGCATACTTGTATTCATTGACACAAAAATTAAAATATAATTAGAATGTTATATTTTCAAAATATGTAAACTTTCCATTGCAATTTAAATGAATGTATTCTCACTTGTGACATCACCAAAGTTATATTTATCTTTCTTTCTCATAGTCTTGTTCATAAGTAACATATTTGAAGCTTTGCATGTCAACCACCATCATGCCAAATTCATGGTTTTAATTTTCATGAATGCATTGGATTAATAATGCAAATCCACTACACTTGGGACATGTCCCATCTAAAAAAGATTTTGCATAATATTTTCCCATCGGGCCTTGGCCATGATGCTATGAATAAAGTCTTTTGATGAAATTGGTGGTTGTATGCCTCAACATTCTTTCATGTAAATTCATGGTTTTCACTTTCATGAATGCATTGGCTTAATAATGCAAATCCACTACACTTAGGGACATGTCCCATCTAAAAAATATTTTTGATAATATTTTCCCATCGGGCCTTGGACATGATGCTATGAATAAAGTCTTTTGATGAAATCGGTGGTCGTATACCTCAACATTCTTTCACATGGTTAGTATGAAAAACACAATGGATGTGGATATTGTTGATTAGGTTGGTTTTCATTGATGTCAACCCTTGAAGAAGACGGTAGCAGTTTGATAATGGACCCAATAGTGTTTTGATGTCAATATGACTCATTATTGTTTTCATGGTTGATAGAAGTAAATATGGATGAACTCCAAAAGTGGATACACTTATGGTGAAAGCCCTCGCGGGGAAGGCGCTTTGTGGAAGTAAAGAACCCATGTAATTATGGAATAATGAGATGAAGGAAAGTGAATTTGTTGAAAATATCCTAGATGGATAGTTCTTTTCATGTCATTCCGGTGGTATGTGGGCGTCACATAATTCCTCACGGTTAGAAATTATGGCCATGAGAAGTTGGAACCCGAGGTTTGGGTAATGGACCCAAGTTTGTTTGATAGGTAATGGTATAGAGTTATGATATATTTTCAGATAATACTATTCTATATGGATAGTACATGTCATACCATTTCACGGTGGTATGTAGAACATCACATAACTCCTCACCGGTTTGAGAGTTATGGCCCTTCACAGTTAAGGAGGACCTCATATGTCATCTAGAAGCCCCAAAGATCAAAGTAATCAAAGTGGTTTAGAGGTGCAAAAGGTAAATAATAAAAAGTGAAGTGATGAGTGTATTATAATTCAAAGTGAATACAAAATAAATTATTTCAATAATAATTTTAATGGAGAAATTAGAAAATTGGACCCAACCCTAAAATAAGGAAAGTGGGGCCAAGAAGTGACCTAGAATATGTGTTTAAGGAAGCTACTTGGAGAGTATAAATAAGAGGCAAAGGCTCTCTCATTTTGAATCACACTTGAGCATATTGAATATCTATGGGTGTGCGGGTTTACAAATGATATCTAAAGCGAAATTAGAGGAAAGTGAAGAAAAGAATTAGAAATACAGGAAGGATAAAAAATTTTAATGGTGCTTTCTAAGGTTGATTACGAGGTTGGTGCATGGTTGATGCACTTGTTTATGGTCTGAGTTGATTACGGGTTGATGCATGGTTGATGCATGGTTCAAATTTATTGATACCGAGTTTACAGCGGTATATCTCACAGTGATAGTATGGCCGGTTCCATCATTCTACTTCTACTTGAGGATGGCAGGGGTGAGGCAAGGGCCAGTGGTTGTAGCCACCTTAGGTTGTAGCCGAGAACATAGGGGATTCTTAACCTCATACAGTTGTAGCTAGAGATTTCAGGAGTTGGAGCTTCCCTCGGGTTATGTGAGAAACTAGGGGTTGGAGCCTCCTTCTAGTTGTATTTGGAAAACAAGGAAGTTGGTGCTTCCAATGGTGTAATTCTTCAAGACATATAAGAAAAACCATTAAATGGTTTTCTCGTTGGGTTTTCCACGTAAAACACTAGTGTCTTGTGCATGTGTGTGATTGTTTTATTCTTGCTCATTATTGGATAATAATTCTACATTGATAACATTTGAAGAAAAATGAGATTATAATTACATTATTCTTGATTCCTCCCCTCTCATTAATCCAACAATTGAATTGTCGAGCGGGTTCCTTTAGAAATCGGTTTAACAACGAAAGGTATATCATGGAAGTACCAGCCTTCATTATAAAAATGGAATACCATAGTTTGATGGGTGAGAACTATGCTTTTTGGAGCATAAGGATGAAGGCATATATCGAGGCCTGGGGATTTTCAAGTTATTACTTGATTCTTGATTCACTCGGTAATCCCAACGGATATTGTGTCATAATAATAGCCAAATTTTTATGTATGTGTCCTAATAATAACCAAATTCTATGTCTTGTCTAAAGGAGCATGGGTTATGGTCTATGCATATTCTAACAGATCAATGTTTGTGTTTCTCGAAAGATCTTTAGCCAAGGTCCATCTCCTTGTCCTCATTCTTGAATCTCTCATAGAGTTTCATCTATGACATGTCAAGAAGGTGTTTAACATGGGATTCACAATCACTAGAACCTTTTCTCAACTTTATCACCCTTTTATGATTGGATGAAGGCATCATATGTCCATGCCAAAAATTCTGGACTAGTCTAGTCTATTAACTGCTCCAATTAACTTCATATGAGAATGAGGCAACGTGTCAATGAAGGTCAAATAATTTGTTTGACATGGGTTGTCAAGGTTTTCTCTTCTAATATAATACTTTCAAATCATGTTGGTACATACTTTAAAAATGTGAGATGTGTGTGTCAACAAGTGACACTTTCTTGTGGTCTTGTTTACAATCGATTTTGACAATACACGATAGGATACATTATGATCTTTCAAAAGAATATTGTTTCCAAGTGTATTAAATGCACCTTGAATATTTCTAACAACATGATTAGTGGTCTCGAAACTTGAAACTTTAACTTTCCTTATGATGAGAATTTTCCTAGCAACAACTAAACTATGTGATTTTAACAAGACCACAAATAAGTGACATTTAGATGCATCATTTTTAAATTTAAAATAGTCTTTAATAATTTTGTTTCACCCTCGATCAATAGTTCATTTAGGTAACTTACCTTGAAGTATCAATAGAGCAATTTCATCCAATGAACATGTCTTGGATTTCTTTTTCATGCACTAGATAGATGAGGTGAGGAAGGTGGACTCTTAGCCTAGAACACGTCACCATGACATTGCAGAAATTCGCTTGGAGATAGATACATTTCATTCACCTGAAGGTCAATATGGGGACTGAACTAAACATGTTAGTAGTCGATATGATGAGCATATAATTTTTCATCATGACTTTGCACCAAATGAGCCTCTTTACTAAAATCTTGATCAACATTCATGGCTCTAATTTCTCCCTCTGTATATTAAATCTTCTTAATCTCAAGCACCTTGAACAATTCATCTAACCAACATTTGGATCCTCTGTAAGGGTTCTTTACAGACGTTTGAGTGGGATACACATGCCATGAGTGGGTTTTGTACACTAGAAATGGGTATGGATTCCTAAGAATGTTCAAAGGGACAAATAAGGGTTGTAATACCTAATTCAACCTTCTTGAGTTGAACCCTAAACAAAACTAGACACAATGACATGGACCCTCATTAAGGGGTCTTTTCCATGGGATTTAGATATGGGTTCCATTAAGATGTTTCATGCATCATAGATGGGTTTTGAGGCCTTGAACATTCATGGTAGGGAAATAATAAACAAGGCCCTTAGCATTTTTTTGATGGATGGAAACAACAACCTCAATCCCTAAACATAGCTTCTTAGGCTCAAGCGCCATGAACTTGTCCTTAAACAACCAAAAGAGAACATGGATGGTTTGCAAGGCCTAACCATAACCAAATAATAAAAAAATAAAAAAATAAAGTATTTTATTGAAGCTTCTCGAGATCAAGATACTTGAACACATACTGAAACCAACACGTAGGAGCTTTATAGGGGTTATTTGGCCTCTAAGTGGGATACAAAGTGTCAGAACACTTTATATTAAAGATTTTAATGACACGAAAACACTAGGGTGTCAAACGAGGGGTAAAAGTGAACTTAGAGATGCCTGCTTTGTGCGGGTAAGGTTCTAATCTCTATATGAATTCATGGTAGGGAAATAATAATGAAGGCCCTCAACATATTTTGATGGATGGAAACAACAACCTCAATCCCTAAACATAGCTTCTTAGGCTCAAGCGCCATGAACTTGTCCTTAAACAACCAAAAGAGAACATGGATGGTTTGCAAGGCCCTAACCATAATCAAATAATAAAAAATAAAAAATAAAGTATTTTATTGAAGCTTCTCAAGATCAAGAGCCTTGAAAAAGTACTCAAACCAACACACAGGAACCTTGTAGGGTTTCTTTAGCCTTCAAGTGGGATACAAGTGTCAGGCTGCTATATTAAAGATTTTAATGACCTGAAAACACTAAATTGTCAAACCAGGGTAAGTGAACTTAGAGATGCTACACTGTATGTGCGGGTAAGATTCTAATTCCTATCTAAAGACTATTCTTAGAAGAAAACACAAACTCACTCTTAGAAACTGAATCCTAATGATTATCCTTAAACTTATCATCTCCTATTTAATTCATCAAAGGAGAACAGTTCTATGCTTAAGTGCTAGTACTTCTATTTCTACTCTAATGTGATTTCACAAGACTATCTACCACTATCTTTAAACATATAATCATCATTGTTTCTATCTAAGCCATGACAGAAAGACTATTTCCTAAAATCCTTTTTAATCTAAACATCGAAAATAAGTCTAAATCTATCCACAGGAAAAATAAAGAAATATCCTATTTACCCTACTGGTACTGGAAGCTT
>SNQJ01S0028813.1:3054-27353 GCA_010110895.2 Picea sitchensis
TGTGGAATGCATCAATGTAACAATTGATAAAAACAGGTGGACGAGAATTAAAGGAAGAAGAAAATGAATCAATGGAACAACTTTACGAAGAAGAAGCAGAAGATGAAGAAGAAGTAGAAGGGGAAGATGAAGAGGATCAGACAGAAGTAGAAGAGCAAGTTCAGCAAGTGTCTCCAAAGACACCTAGCAAACGAGTGCAGAAGAATCATCCTTCAGATCATATTATCGGAAACAAAGATGCATGAGTTAAGACTAGACGAAGAATCTGTTCACCAGAACAAACGCACCTAGCACTCTCATATACGATTGAACCAAACAGTTTTGCAGAGGCCAGCAAGGATGAATTTTGGAATAAGGCCATGGATGAAGAATTGGATCAAATAGAGAAGAATGACACTTGGGAATTGGTTCCAAGACCAAAGAATAAGAATGTGATTGACACAAAGAGGGTATTCAGAAATAAATTGAATGAAGATGGATAGGTTACAAGGAACAAAACTAGATTGGTATGTAAAGGATATGCACAGGTTGAAGGAATAGACTTTGAAGAGACATTTGCTCCAGTTGTCAGAATGGAAGCAATCTGATTGCTCCTAGCTTATGCATGCTCCAAGAATATTAAACTGTATCAGATGGACGTGAAATCATCTTTTCTAAACGGGGAACTTGAAGAAGAAGTCTACATTGAACAACCAGAAGGATTTCAGTTGTTAGAGAACGCAGATTATGTGTGTAAATTGAAGAAGGCCTTGTATGGTCTAAAACAGGCTCCTAGAGCATGGTACTCTAGACTGGATAAATATCTACAACATGCAAGGTTCAGAAAAGGAAGTGCAAACAGCAACCTCTACATCAAGGTAACTCAAGATAGTATTTTATTAATTGAAGTTTATGTTGATGATATTATTTTTGAAAGCAATGATGACAGGTTAAGCCAGAAATTTGCAAAGGATATGCAGAATAAAATTGAAATGTCATTACTCGAGAACTATCCTTCTTTCTGGGTCTTTAGATACATCAAAACAACCAAGGAATTTTTATTTCTCAAACTAAGTATATCAGAGAAATGCTAAAGAGGTTCAAAATGGAAGATTGCAAACCAGTGACCATTCCTATGCAAACCAGTTGCAAGTTGAGCAAAGATGATGATTCAAAGTCTATAGACCAGAGGCAATACAGATCGATGATTGGCAGCTTACTATATGTGACAGCATCCAGACCAGATGTAATGCAGGCAATTGGACAGGTGGCACGATTTCAAGCAGCACCAAAGGAATCACATGTATTAGCAGTGAAGAGGATTTTCATATATCTCAAAGGAACAGAAGAGTTTGAATTATGGTATCCAAAAGGAAAGGATCTATCACTTATTGCCTACACATATGCGGATTGGGCAGGTTGCATTGATGACCGACGAAGCACCAGTGGAGCAGCGTTCTATTTGGGTGAGTGTTTAGTATCATGGCTAAGCAAGAAACAATCATCAGTATCCTTATCTACAGTCGAGGCAGAGTATATTGCAGCAGCAACATGTTGTACACGGGTTCTATGGATGAAACAAACTCTGACATATATACAGGTTGAGTATGATGAACCCATTCCAATCTATTGTGATAATACAAGCGCCATCAGTATCTCAAAGAACCCGGTGATGCACTCCAAGACGAAGCACATTCCAATCAAGTATCACTTTCTACAGGAACAAGTTGTAGAGAAGAACATCAAAGTTGAATATGTGGGCACAAAAGAACCAGTGGCAGACATCTTTACAAAACCGCTTCCACGGGAAGTCTTTGAATATCTTCGCCGGAGACTAAGAGTAATTTCTACTTCAAAATGAATGTTTTTGAATGTTTATCTTATATGTCTCAGATGTACACGAGGAAGCACCATAAAGAGGACAGTTCAGGTTGGGAGATCAGTTTCAGGAAGAGTTCAGTTAGGGGGAGCAACCCCGGAAGGAAAGATACCTTTGCCATTGCTGACAAAGGGGGAGAGATTTATCATATGCAGAGCACAGAAGCATGGTTCCAAGGGGAGCGATGTTTATCAAATGCAGAGCACAAAGGCATGGTTCCAGGGGGCGCGATGGTCACAGGGGGAGCATGAGTGATATGACTTCAGTATTGCATGGCATGACTTCAGTATTGCATCTAAGTGTTGTCATCAATGTCAAAGGGGGAGATTGTTGATTAATTGGATTGGTTGTCATTGATGTCAACCCTTGAAGAAAATCTGATATCGAATTTTGGTAGCACAAAGGTTTGGGTAATGGACCCAAGTTTGTTTGATGGATAACGGTATGAGTTTTGATATATTTGCAGGTAAGACTATTCTAGATGGATAGTACATGTCATGCCATTTTCGGTGGTATGTGGAACGTCACATAACTCCTCACGGTTAGAGAGTTATTGATCCAGGTGGATCATCTCAAAATTCGATAAAGTTAAAGTATTCAAATGGCAAAGTAAAGTTTACAAAGTGGAAGAGCTCGTCAGCAGCTTTCCGGTGACGTTCGTTTCAGGGAAAACGGCCTCCAAGTGACAAAGATATGAGCAGCTGAAGTTTCGTCAAAGTTGGTGAAATATGGTTAGAATGGGTTAAAATGGTCAAAATATGATTAGAAATGGTTTTGGAAAAAAAAAAGGGGTAGTCAAGGGCCTAGCCCTTGACCTTGCCAACACCAAGGCCCCCTTGGTATTAAAAACCATATCATAAATCCAACATATATAAACCATATCATATGGTGTGCCAAAACATATATTAAAACCCATATGATGCACCAACCATATAAACCATATGTTATACCTTTATTCCAAAATAAACCATATGCATATAACATATATATATGTTATACGCTATAACCAAAGTCCAAAAGTTCACACGCCATAATATGTAATACAACCATATGTTAGTGCGCCCGAAATATTTGTTGGAACTATATACCATGCCACATATATTAAAACCAAAGTCGTGCGCCATAATATATGGTGTATATATAAAACAAATCGCGCCAAGGAGGGGAAGCCCGCAGGTTTGACCCCGGGACTTCCACCCCCATAACAACCACAATATACCAATGCGCCACCGCCATGGGACGTGGCATGTAATGGTGCGCAAAACTTAAAAAGTGTCGAGATTCGGGAGATTTCGGAGGGCGCGTGGCCCATAGCTCGCGCCCCCAAAAAACTATATTTTTTTAAATATTTAAATGGAGCATGGTACGCATCCCGAGGGGAAAAAGGAGTTTTGATGCAAGCAAAGACAGGCACACAGATCGAGGTGACACTGCACAGTGATCGAAGTGAATTTGCACGCAGACCGAGGTGGTTTTGCACGCAATTCGAGTTGGTTTAAAATTGGCACGCATCTCGAGGCCGTACGAACTGTACAATCAAGGCAGATTTGGGAATTGTGCCAAAAAGGGCATTCGGAGTCCAGTTTTAGAAATATATCGAGTTTATACTCAAAAGTCTCGATTTTTCACAAGGATTGCAGATCCAGCTTCAGTTTTTGCATTCAGGCATCCAGACAGAAAAGTGCTCACAGAATCTTCCAGATAAACAGAAAGGTATCCATGTTTATACTTAAAAGTCTCAGAATTTCATCTTGCGGTTGTTGTTGAAGTATGTTACTGTATGTGACAGACAGAGCTCAAAAGAGTCACTTTGTAAGCATTTGAATACTTAATCTATCAGCCTTCCCATTTGGAAAGTGGCCCGGAGAGGTAGCCAGGAAGTYTGGTGAACTCCGTTACCAATTCTTGTTCTTAGATAGTATGCTTACATGTTTATGTGTGATGAATGTTCTTTAATTTTGCATTCATAAAGATGGTTAACAATTAAGAAATTCACATGCAAGTAATGGTTAAAGATCAAGTAAAAATTTCAAATTAGTTATAGCCATGTGAAGTTGGAGAACCCTCAAGAGTCATCTAAAAGCCTCAAAAGGTCAAAGTAGTCAAAGTGTTTGCAAAGAAGAAATTATTTAAATAATAAAGTGAAGTGATAAGTGTACTATACGTCAAAGAGAATGCAAAATAAATTATTTAAATAATAAAGTTAATGGAGAACTTACTAATTATGGAAAGTGGTTAAGTTAAATGGACAAGTGGTTATAAATGGATTAACCCTAAAATAAAGAAAGTGGGTTAAAATAGTTAAAAGGTAACCCCTGGAGGATGTATAAATAAGAGGCAAAGGTCTCTCATTTAATCACCCATTGAATATGATTGAATATCTATTTTGTGAAAGGTTATTTGGGCAAGGTATTATTGATAGAGAAAAAGTGCGGCAAAAAAATCGCGGCAGGAAAACTGCGATAGAAAAAGTGCGGCAAGAAAATCGCGACAGAAAAAGTGCGGCAGGAAAATCGTGGCAGGAAAAGTGCGACAGGAAAATCACGGCAGGCAAAGTGCGGCAAAAAAACCACGGCAGAAAAATCGCGACAACAGAATGCTACAAGAAGAAAAATGTATGGCTTTCATATGTGTAGAGTTGAATTTATGAATCAAGTTGAGGGTTTGCCTTGTAAATATGTTGGATTCCCTCTTGGAAGTTTATGGCTTGATGTAGAGTTGATCTAAAGCAAATCTACTAAAGTTTAGTATTGGTATGTTTGAGGGATTTTGGTTGAGGTATGTTGCTGAAGTTATTGGTACAGATAGAGGTTGTATAACAATGAGGTTCTAGCACATGGTTTGAGGTACAGATTTGTGGTATAGTGTTTGAGGTATATGTGATCAGATCAGATTGGTTGATGAGTATACAGTGACAGGTTTCTCAGTGACATATTCAGTTTTTAAAGTTGAGGTACATGTTGGGTACATGGTTGAGACAAGTAGTTGATGAGTTGGCACATACATGAGGTGTATAGTTGATGATGTTGGTACATCTTGATGAATCATAGTTTATGTGTATTTGATGCATGATTGGTACATATTTGGTGCATGGTTGATGCACTCGTTAATAGTACAGGTTGAGGTATAGATTGGTGCATGGTTGATGCACTTGTTTATGGTACAGGCGGATTACAAAATGTTTGCTACAGGTTGGTGCATGGTTGATGCGCTTGTTTATGGTACAGGTTGATTACAGGTTGATTGGTACAGCTTTACAGCAGTATATCTCACAGTGATAGTGTGACAGTGGTTCCATTATTCTACTTTATTTCAGGGTTGTTGGACGGGGCAAAGACAAGTGGTTGTAGCCACCTTTTGGTTGTAGTCGGAGAACATAGGGGGTTGTAGCCAGAGAATTGGGGAGTTGGAGCTTCCCTCAGGTTGTAGCCTGAGAAACTAGGGGGTTGGAGCCTCCTTCTAATTGCAACTGGAAAACAAAGGAAGTTGGTGCTTCCAATTAATGTAATTCTTAAAGACATATAAGAAAAAACATTATGTGGTTTTCTCCCGCTTTGGGTTTCCACGTAAAAACACTGGTGTACTCAGTATGTGTATTATTGCTCATTTGTTCATTGTTTATTTACTCTGCAATTATTGGATGATAATGCTACATTGATATAACACTTGCATATTGTGGTTAGAAAATGATTGGTTTGCTCTATTATTGATTCACCCCCCCTCTCAGTAATCCAACAAAACCTTCATCAACTAGTGTGTACCTAAAGGAAAAGTGAACTTGACTGATACATTAATCCTTGAGGTGATACATTAAGCCTTGAGGTGCTTGCTTAAAATTATGTGGAAACTAATCTTGGAGGGCTTACTTTGCCACACATCAAAATTAACATAAAGAAGGTGTTGTTTAATTAGAAAAATTATTATCCAATCATCTACTAGATATGATATAAGAAAAGAAACAAAGTAAAACTAAGACAACAAATAAGACAAGAGGGAAAGCCTCCTCACATTGGTTGTTCCTAGATGAGTAGGGTTCCCATAACTAGACCTTTATGTTAGAATGAAAGCAAGAAGTTTCTACAACAGATTTACAACAAATAGATATCATAGAAAATAACCATACTCCAAAACAGCAATACCTCATTTCTTTATTAGTCTTCAAATTTGATACACAAGGGAGCCCAACCACCACCATCTCCAAGCTCCAATCTTCAATCACTACTCTCACTCCACAATCCTCCAATTACCAATTACAAATGAAATGGAGAGAAACACCCCTTTATATAGAGTGAGTCAAGTCTCACATACAATAAAGTATAAAATATATTATCTTTCTAACTAACTCCATGACAAGTCAACAAATTATAAAATTTTGTAGTAGTTAAATCCATGGTTGACAATATCAAGACATGTAGATGCTAGCCTCCTCAAGAGAGGTCGTCCGCATCCAAAAATATGCAATGATATGCAACAAAAACCTCCAAGAGAGGACACACCATCTAGAGATAGGTATTATACCAAGTCAAATGCTAAATGGGTCCACATAGAATTCACCCTCCAAGAATGGATGCATGAAAAATAGGAGGATGTGCTCAAGGGTTCACCTAAAAGAGCTCACAAAGTGCACCCTCCAAGGTGCATGAGAGATATAACAATAAAATATTCCTCCAGTTATGAGAGATTTGAGAGATATGAGAGATTTGCATGAGTAATGTCTAGCAAATGTTACATCATTAAGTTATAAACAACTTATATCACCTAGAAAAATCCCACAAAGGCAACATAAATCATTCCACCATAGCAACATCATAAGAGAAGGGTACATAACAAAGTGCTAACCCATCCAATCATCAAGTGTGTTCCCCATCACACATCCAACACATGAGGACCGTGCCAAACACCCCCTCTTAGTGACACCAACATCATACATCAACACACCAAGTCACTAGGAAACATCAACAACATCATGAAACATCTACCATCGTCCATATCCAAGATAAGCACATATACCAAACCACGCCATAATGAGATAGTATGCTCCACAACCATCCATAAGTACAACCAAGGGGTGATCAACAAGACAAGCACATGTGAGAAGACCACCAAGCAGCAAGCACAACCATCAACCAAGGAGAAGTGAGACTCCCCCAATCCAAAGACCTCCAAGGAACCAGCAATAAATCTCCAATCTCCATCAATGTGATGAAAATCACAAAACAGAACCTCATACAATGAGGTGTAACATAGCCCAAGGAGTTAGCTCAACTGGTTTTGCCAATGTTGCTCGACATTTGGCTAGTTCCATGTCAATAACTGCCCAGTTCGAATCCACTTGGGTGAGGTGCACTAATCTACACTGATGGTTTTACAAGGGATGCCATCCACAAATGTGGAGAAGCATCCCTTGGGTTTCCCCGCTAGGTTTTCCTTGGAAAAAACGCAATGTGGGAATGTAAGCACTGCAGAAAAATAAATTGCAAACAAGGTTAAACTGCAAGGAAGAACAAAAGAGGAAGTTAAGGGATGATAAATTTGCATAAGCTGTAACATGCAAGAGCAGAAGAAAGAGATCATTGATGGTAGAAGAATATGACCATTTTGGGGATCAAAAACAATCTGACAGACAACACTCATTCTGTTTATTTTGAAACACGATGAAACCAAATAAAGTCTTCCTAATAAACATTACCCAAAAAGAAATTGCAAAACCTCATCTAAGAACAAAACTTGACTCATAAATAGTTGGATTTGAAGGCCTTATTATATGTTGTAAACAGTGCACAAAAGCATGCAAGAATGCCAATTACAGAAAATGTACAAGAAGCTTCAAGAATCCATGAGTGCAAGCAAAAACAAAATGATATTCTATAACCAAAATATTAAAATGGCCATCTATAAAGTATCTACGATGCCATATTTTAAGCACACAATACTCCACCAACCTTTCCATCTTCGGTTATTTGAGAGCCAACTGTCCACTTGGGATGTTCGGAATCTTTCCAGCAGAGAATATCTTCAGATTGATCGGTGCCCAAGAAATGGTAAAATAGTTGATGATCTAGATTGATATTTGTTTCTGTTCCTGCATCTATCCCTTCTCCTTCTCTATCGGGACAAAACAAGTGAATGTTAGGAAAGGAAATAAGCAACTGTGATAAAGTACATATGTAAGTTAAAAAAGTAAAGAAACTGTGGTAAGATACATAAGCAACAGTATCATCTGGAAAACAGTACGAACTTGGGAGCTGGATAACGGCTGTAAAAAAAACCTTTGTTGTCATGAGTCCAAGTAATTGAAGAAAATTTCACCTGGTGATAATTGCAAAAACCTAACATGAGGAATACACTTTAAAAACAACCATATATATCCAATAAAAAATAGTTCAAGATCCTTATGACCGCATGATATACAGGAGCTAGCAAAATCAAACAGTATGTGAAAAAATAGTCATTATATCCTTTTCTCTCTCTCCCAGAAGATAATTGACAAATTTCAGTCATTTGTTAATTCCAATATCGACTGGGGAAATTTGTACCACCAATAATAGAAACTTGGCTTTAAAAGAGATTTTTATGTGGCTTACAACCTAAGATTACATGACACTCTTATTGTAACTTATCAGCTGTTCTCTGTCTACTAAAACTTTCAATGGCACCACCTTGCCATGTGTTATTCAGAATTCTTTGCTGGTTAAGTCCTTAAAAATGCCTACTCACGGAATGATTCATGGGATGTTTGATAAGAGGGAAGAAAAATTACCCATGAAAGAGAATCAGGTTCTGTAGTCTTATCTGCCACCCTGATAACCTTGATGTTCACCCAGTCACTACCACTGGCACTTAATCCAACTGCCAAGAATTCTGCATTTTCACTGACTTCAGATATACTTAATGCCACGGTTCCATCTTCACTCAGCTTGTTAGGGTCAAGCAAGACCTGTGCTTCTGCTTCCAATTTGTCCTGAATATAATAGATTAAGAAAACAAAAAGCAAATCAGATTTAACATCACCCCCCACTAACACGCAAAATAAAGAAGAAGAAAGAAAGAAAGAAAAGAAAAAACTGACATGCCAAATTATTAACAAAAATCTAAAAATCTGCTCTAGCAACAAATCAACTTTTCACAAACGACATATTCATATTAGGAAAGAATTTGACAGTATTCCTTCAAACTGTACCCTTACAAATTATCCCTATCAATCCCTTCTCCGATCTTGAAATATACCTGAATATAAAGAACACTCTGAGCTTGAAGCCCAGTGTTGAAAAAATAGAAGTACTTATCACCGCGTTTGAATGGACAGTCATATCTAGGATGGTCAAATAGGGCTGTGATGCGCTCAGTCAGTTTCTCTCTTGTCTCACAAGTCTGTAGTAAGGATTCAGTTAAGGTCACTTGCTTCTCAACAAAATCCTTGACATCCTTTGAATCAGGGTCTTCCAGCCTAGTAGAAAAAAAACATATATATTTATCAGAACTTAAGACAAGAAGATTTCCAAACATCGTCCTTTCTTCATAAGGAAAAACTTGAATCGGTAACAATTTCTAAAATTTCATTTGGAAAAGAGAGCATTAGTTTGCCAACAGGGCATTGGTTCAGACCCTGTCCAGCTGTGGTCTAGTGGTAAGTCGAAGCACTTGTCATGATAATGATCCAGGGTCAAAGTCCAGTAGCCATGCTCCCTATCAAGTTCTCCAGACTTGTGAGGTCATATTAATGTAACAAACACTGGTTCCATGCGAACAGAAAGGTGCTGTTAATGGTCGCCCCCGTCCTAATGCAATCTTGCAAATGAGACAGTGCAAGTCCTGGGTGAGTTTGACAGAATAGATGTCCCTAAGTCACGGCTTCTTAGGTGAAGTTCTTCTGATTGTAAAAGTGATGATACTGAAATGAGTTGTGTACCTTCTCCAGTCAAAAGGGGTTTACTGACAAAAGAATTGGGCATTGGTTCACAGGCCACTGTTAATGGTGATCCCATGTTAATGCAGTCTTTGCAGATCGGGAGAACTGCAAGAACTGGGTGACTTTGATGGAATAAATACTCCAGTTCTGGCTTCTTAGACGAAGGTGTTCTGCTTGTAAAGCTGATATTGCAAGGAATTCTGTACCCTCTCCAGTCAATAAGGGTTTACCCACCGAAAAAATAAAATAGGGCATTTTGGTGAGGTCAATGAAGGGATAAGCCATTTACCGGGTTCCAATCTCACTGTGATCTGACCCATCCATTTGGCACGAGTTTAAAGGATAAGGCTGGTGCAAATATTAGGAGAGTATAGAAGAATAGAAGGCGAAGGAAGGCCCTGTTGACATTTTCTTGAAGCACTTTCTCTGAAAAATATTAAAAAAAAAATCTTAGGTTTCTTCAACAGAAATATTTGTTATGAAGATGGCTAAAAGAGCCTACGGCTAATAGCAGGTGACTTAGACTCAGTGGTGCAGTCCACAGTGGCTCATGTCATTTAGTAACAGTTTCAAGCAGCTGTAGGTTTTCGAAAACTTAGTGCAGAAGAAGCTTACCATCGATAAGGATCATGTACAAGCACCCCATGATAATTGTCCACCACAGACTCATCCCTACTCACTTCTGGATACTTCAACCGATCCTCACCTGGTAAGGAACCCATATGAAGATCAACAGCCTGGCACAACCCGACCGAACGGTTAATAAATGTGGGCAAACTGCTCTTTGTACTCAGACGAGTGCCCTTCGAAACAAACCTGCATTGGTACAGAGATATGTAATCAGTAATTAGGAACATGTTAATAAGACCCAATTCATTTCTCAGAACAATAAGCTAAATCTGAATAGAAATGAAGCATAAAGTACTACTGGAAAAGCCCAAACAACAGAAGCACGAGTAATGGCTTTGAGCTTCATACAAATAATGGAAAATGGTTTCCTTATAGATGTGGATAAATCAATGCCTGTTCAATGTAGAAAACGCAGGCCGAACCAAAAGGCTAACCGAAGAGATTATGAGAGTCATGAGGCTTCGAAAGACTGCTCTGATATATATWTAAAAGAAAAATGCAGTGGTTGCCACGTCAAGAAACCCAATGGAAGAAAGCAGRAAAAAATACCAATTTATATATTTTTTATTTATTATAAAATTATACTACCCCATTCCCAACGGTAATTTCGAATTTTCRCATTATGATGCTTCTCTGACAGATAAAAAGGCAGAACTCTGATAAAACTTGGAGTATATGTGCATATTGAGAAAGATCCGGGACCACGTAGGAGAGCAGAATCTGTCAAATACTCAAAATAAATATTGAAATAAATCCAAATTCATGTGATTAGAACACAAAAAAAAAAATATAAGAAATATTGAAAAAGATCCGGGACCACGTAGGAGAGCAGAATCTGTCAAATTCTCAAAATAAATATTGAAATAAATCCAAATTCATGTGATTAGAAAACAATAACAAAAACCTTACTCCTTTGGGCATTTGACATTTGAGTATATGTGCATATTGAGAAAGATCCGGGACCACGTAGGAGAGCAGAATCTGTCAAATACTCAAAATAAATATTGAAATAAATCCAAATTCATGTGATTAGAACACAAAAAAAAATATATAAGAAATATTGAAAAAGATCCGGGACCACGTAGGAGAGCAGAATCTGTCAAATTCTCAAAATAAATATTGAAATAAATCCAAATTCATGTGATTAGAAAACAATAACAAAAACCTTACTCCTTTGGGCATTTGACATGTTTTTTTAAGTTTATAACATACATAAGTTTAATTTAGTATATTTTAATAAAATTTCATGTATTTATATTATCTTCATCAAATAATTTGATGATGGCCCCTCGATTTGGTGACATGGAAGCTAAAGTGGGAAGAGGTGTATTTTCTCGCGTGCACTTGTCCTTGAGCAATCCTCCACGTCACACTTGGTAATATTTCCTCTTAACCGTGCTCTCATGAATTTTGGGTTAGCAAGTGCGCTCCTTAAGGAGATGTACTCCCCCCTCCTATCATGTTTAATGTAATTGTTCTTTTCTCGATCTGGTTGGTTGTCTGGTCAATGATGATAATGAAGGTGATTTTTATGAGTCATTTATGACTTTAGTCTATCACTGTCAACCTTCTTGGATTAAGATGGCCCCCTTCATGGTTTAACCCTTCACCACCTCCAATTAACTATGTTTCCCATTGCTTTGTGCTCTCACTCTTTATTGACTTGTTTTCTAGTTGCGCCCAACTTTTTTGGCCTTTTTGCAATCCTATGGCTCTCCCCTGTCACTCACCCTCTCTTCTGGTCTTTCTCCATGGCAAGAAGCATTTCCAGTCATTGGTCAAAGAGGAGAGGCAGACCCGTTGCCTCTCAGGCTCAGATGAATATTGAAGAAACTGTTGCTATGCATTGGGCTAGCACCCCACCTGAAATTCAAGCCAAGATTGCCATGGGTGAAGCGGATATGAGATTCCACGGACATTTCACGGAGGAAGAAGTTGTGGATGTTGAAACATGTACTTGGATTCCCGACACTAGCTCCTATCACATTCAGGAAACCAGGTATTTTAAAACAGTTGATCTTTACTGGCACGTGAAGACTCTCATGGGCAAGGTGTCGGTTGAATGAAACGAGGCCTATAATGAGATTCTCCTTCAACTCAACGATGTCTAACTACAAATTAAGTTGGTAAACCACAAAATAAATTTGCTTACTGAGAAGCTCGTGGGCTTGGACTTCACCAGGCTCAAATTCACCCAACTCCAAGTTCCTACTGTGATGATCATGTTCTAAATGCTTAATTTGTTTATGTTAGGACTGTTAATTTTTTGGCTTACTAGTTTCATAGGCAGTGAGGCTATGGCCCCTCCTCATCCTAGATATCAATATGTTAGTCAGACTTCTAGAAGCTATTATTATTTAGGCCTTAAACTTCAACATCCTATGTTATGTGGTTCCAAGTTTTGTATGTTTCTCAAGTTACTTTGGACAGATAAATTGTTTTTTTGTTGTTGGTATAGTTTCCCGAGTAGCAAACTAGCAACTCACACATTGTACATTTTATTTACCTGCTAATATGAAGTATTCTCAATAGCTTAAAAACAAAATTGTTGATAATTTATAAGAAGTAGATTTTTATTTTTACAATATGTTTTTAAGTTTTAGATAATTAACTTTTTGTTAATAATGAATTCTAGCCTACAGAGGTGTACATACCCTACCCCCTTGTGGATTTGAACTTGCGACCTCCAAGGAGGAAACACTTGTTCTTAACCATTAGGCCCACTCAAATTGTACTAAAATTTAATTTCATAAAAAAAAAATGATATATATATATATATATATATAAATAATCAATAAATTAAAATTAAAATTTTGAAGAAAAAAATTAATCATTATAAAAAAAATATCAAAATCATAAAAATATTTCATGAACCACAAAGTCGAAGAAACCCAAATAAAAATATTTCACTAACAAATTTACATGCTTGCAAGCGGTAATAACAATATAAGGGTAGCAGGTGCGCTATGTTATTTTAGATTATTTTAGATCTCGAAGGAACAAAAAGAAATTCATTCGCATGGGGATTGGGTTGTTCTACAAATAATTAGGCTGAGGCAATGACATTATATATGGGATTGAAATTAATCAAGTTTGATTAGTAGGAGGTAATAATAATCGGAGATTCAAAACCTATAATACAGGGAGTAAGGAAGAAACACGGACATGGTCAACACAATCTTGTTAGAGCATTCCAGAGAATAGCCAAGGAAGAGAAAAGATTCAAGGATGTAGATGTTAGAGACCTAACCTCCCTAACCCTTCACGTAGGTAGAATAATATATTTTCCATGTAATAAAGGTCAATATTAATAAGGCCTAGTAATAAGGAAGATAAGTCAAATGTAAGAAGACCTGATAGAAGTTTTCGCTTCTAGAAGATCTTCCTCTAGATTGTTTTTTTGGTAGATAGATTTAGTACAAATAGGAGTTGAGGGCATGAAAAGTTTTTGTCTTGAGAATTATTGCAATGGAGCGCTGCTCTGTTGGAGGTTACCTCCTCGAAGAGGCAAGTGAACATTGTTTCCTATCAATAAAGGTATTATTTTGGTGTTGTGGTTTCATCTATTGTGTTGTTCTGTTGTTATTCTCTGTAATATTTATGTTTTCGGCCATTATAATAGATATGGTACCTTACAAGTGGTATCAGAGCACTTTCCTTGGAAAAAAATTGTGGGTTATTTTTTTCAAGGTAGAGACGTATTCCGATGTCTTAAAGCTACAGAAATATGTCGTTCAACACATAAATCCATAGTCAGGGAAGCATACACACAAGAGCTACAAGTGGCACTTAAGCGCACATTGTTGGCCACCCTTGTAACCCATGTTGGTACCCCTTTGAGTTGTAGCACATCAAGCAACACCTGTATACAGATCGACCTAGATATCATGAAGCCCTCCGTAGATCAACCAATCGACCGCCTGACTACTATAGTGCCACTGATAACAACACTCGGGAAGATACTCTCTAGTACCTGGGTAGTTGGGTAGTACGGCTAAGGGCACAGTCTAGCCTCCTTAGTTGGTGCCCTGATATATTGGGTCGAGTACTACTATTGGACCCCACACATATATCAGAGAGTTATAACACAGGGCAAACCCTTGTTTGTAGAAACCTTGAATACCCTAACCCTTGGGATGGAAACAAAAACAAAATAGACAAGATCTATTATCGTGCAACTTTACCTCCTGCATTCTGGTTGTGAAATTACTACACATATTTTACTGTTAAGAATTTGGGCCTTTCAACACTGCAGTATTCTTCGGATCAGAGTATAACTCCGCAGGAGTAAAAAAAAAGTATGGATCATGCCTACACCATTATTTGAGCCCTATCCCATTGGATTCCTCTTTTCGCCCTAATCACAGTCATACATATCATTTTTCAGCAAAAAGTTTTTCCGTGGACCCAACCCCCTTCTGGCCCCCTTATTTGGGACTTACCCCATTGGATTCCCCTCGTCACCTTGATTGTCATGATACCCTTCACCCATAACCCCTTTTCTATGTGGTCCCACCCACCCCTTTTTGGTTCCCCCCTTCATCATGGCCCATACTCATAGCCAAGAGCTTGAAGCTCACCTCAATACCTTGTTATCTAAATTCGTAGAGGCCTAGAAGGAAGTGCGACAACTCAGTGCCAATATTACCACCATCAATAACAAAATGCATTCCACCATAGATGCAAAAATGGAAACCCTGAAACAAGACTTCTCTACCCAGTTTGAATCCTTCGATGGCCAGATCTGCGCCAAGCTGAATATTATTGGAGACCTTACCTCTTCTAACCCACCTTTGCACCTCAAAGGTGAAACTTCTTCCAATTCCAAGACTTTTCAACCCCATCACTTTCAGCGTGACATGTGCCTTCCACAAGTGGATGTGAACAAATTTGATGGCTCGAATCCCACCGACTGGGTAACTCAAATGAAACACTATTTCTCTTTGTACAACATTACAGATGAGTTGGTCAAACTCTGGTATGGTGTTCTCCATCTAAATCAAGAACATTGGCAATGATGGCAATGGAGAAAAAATGTATGCCAAGGGTATGTGGCTTGGACACAATTTGTTGCAGAGCTTTGTGAACGATTTGACACTTACACCCACCATTTATGCCATTTGACAAAGTTGAAACACTATGGCACAATGGAAGACTTTATAGTTGCTTTTGAGCGATTGGCTTTCCGCACATAGGGCATGTCTAATGTTTTTTTTTCTGAGAATGCTTTATCAGTGATCTCAAGGATGAGATTTGTGCCCACGTCCTCATGGCGCACCTCTAGAGTTGGGTGGAAGCTACTAAAACAACTAAGGAAGCACAACAGGTTGTCTCTTCTCCAACCAGAAAACCCTCCTTTATTCCTCGCTCTAAACCAGTCACTCTCGCTCCTCCTTCCACTCCACTAAAGATCAAGAAATTGATCAAGGCATAAATGGTTGAACACCAACTCAAGGGCCTTTGTTATAATTGTGACGACAAATATTTTCCTAGGCACAAGTGTAAGGAACAAAAGCTTGTTATGGTCATCTCTGAGGATGTTTCTGAAGAAGAGGTTGAGGCTCCCACTATGGCCGAGTCACCATAACCCACTAACCTGACTCCACCTTCAGACCCCCCAGAAGTTGAACCGGTCATTTCCCTAAATGCTCTCACTGGCTTCTCTGCTCCCCAAACCTTCAATCTAATTGGTTACATTAAGCATCGGAAGGTCATCGTCATTGTTAACAATGGAAGCACCCATAATTTTATTCATCGCTACATTGTCCAAGAAACTAATTGTTATATCCAAGCAATCAACAACTTTCTAATCATGATTTCCAATGGTGAGTCCATGAAATGTGGGGGGCATTGTGAAAATGTGTGTCTCCAAATTGGTCAATACCACATGAAATCTCATATGTTTGCTATTGACATGGGTGGTTGTGACATTATGTTGGGTATCGAATGGTTAAGGACTTTGGGCCCCATTCTCATGGATTTTAAGGAATTAACCTTGCAATTCAACTAGGAGGGCCAACAGTATAAGTTCCAAGGAATCACAACAGGTTCCCCTGAGATCATCAGTTCCCATTGCATGGAAAAGCTCCTAAAAAAAGGTCATTCTGACATTATTGCACAACTCCATTCCATTCACACTAGTGAGACACCCTTTGTGCCTCCTAACCTCCAATCCATCCTCTCCAAACATCAAGTTATTTTTCCACTCCCCATGGACTTCCTCCTTCTCGTGGTGTTCATGATCATTCCATTCCCCTCATCCCTGGAAGCCGTCCTCCCAATGTTCATCCCTATCATCACCCCTTTGCCCAAAAAAAAGAAAATAAGAAAATTGTTCAAGAATTGTTCGTCACAGGCCTTATCCGTCCTAGTACTAGCCCTTGTTCTTCTCATGTGGTCGTGGTACTTAAGAAAGAAGTTTCTTAGCGCATGTATCTTAACTTCTGCGCCCTCAACAAACTCACCATCAAAGACAAATTTCCCATTCCTGCCATTGATGATCTCTTGGATGAATTAAGTGGTGCCAGGTTCTTTACTAAACTTGATCTTTGTTCTCGCTACCACCAGATACGTATGAAAGAGACAAACATTCCTAAGACTGCATTTCAAACTCATGAGGGCCACTATGAGTTCTTGGTCATGCCCTTTGGCTTTTGTAATGCTCCCTCCACTTTCCAAAGCCTTGCGAATCATTTTTTTCGTCCTTTTCTCTATTATTTTTCTTAGTTTTCTTTGATGATATTCTCATCTATAGTAAAACCTGGCCAACCCATCTTGCTTATGTGGATCGAGTTCTTCATCTACTCTCTCAACACCAACTTTTCCTCAAATAATCTAAATGTTCTTTTGGAGCCTCAGAAGTCAAGTACTTGGGTCATATTGGGTGTCAGGGTGGATCATAAGAAGATTGAAGCTATGTAGGGTTGGCCTCGCCCTAAGACTCTCAAAAGCTTGTGTGGTTTTCTGGGTTTAACATGCTATTATCGCAAGTTTGTTAAGATTTATGGAAAGACTGTGGCGCCTCTAGATGCTCTCCTTAAAAAGAATTCTTTCACTTGGACTCCAACAACTGATTGTTCCTTTCAAACCTCGAAGGTAGCTATGTGCACCACTCTTGTCCTAGCCCTTCCTAACTTCACAAAGACCTGTGTCATGGAATGTGATGCTTCTGGGAGAGGAATTGGAGCAGTCCTTATGCAAGATGGCCGACCTTTGGCCTTTACCAACAAACAACTATTAGAACGACATTTGGGCCAATCAATCTATGAAAAGGAAATGTTGACTATTTTGCATGCAGTGGATCTCTGGCACCCTTATCTATTGGGGCAATGCTTCTAAATTAAGACAGATCATCAGAGCCTCAAGTATTTTCTGGAGCAACATCTTTCGTCCCCGGAGCAACAAAAATGGGTGACTAAGTTATTTGGATATGATTATGAGCTCATTTACAAGAAGGACAAGACAATGTGGTTGTTGACGCTCTTTCAAGCAAATATGAAGATGAAGGGTCCATTTTTTCCCTCTCCTTCATTGTACTAGATTGGCTCCCAACAGTTCACCAGGAATGGTTGCAAGATCCCAAAATTTCACGTCTGATCCAACAATTGCAAGCAAATTCTCCAATTTCCCTAGGTTACTCTTGGCACAATGATGAGCTTTCGCTACAAAGGTTGTTTGTATTTAAGTAAACAACCACAACTTAAATCCACAGTGCTTTCTGAGCTTCATGCTACACCCACAGCTGGGCACTCGGGGTTTACGAAAACCTATGATAGGGTCAAACATTCCTTTTTCTGGGATGGTATGAAACATGACGTTCACACTTTTGTGGTAGAATGTGATGTCTGTCAATGCAACAAGGGAGAAACAGTGAAAGCCCCTGGCACACTACAACCACTTCTGATTCCACCTGCTATTTGGAGGGATATCTCTATGGGTTTCATTGTTGACTTACCTAAATCGGGCAATAAGTGAGTAATCATGGTGGTAGTTAATCGTCTTTCCAAGTATGCTCATTTATGTGCTCTTCAACACCCATTTATCACTTCCACTGTGGCTCAACTTTTCATGGATCATATATTCAAGCTTCATGGCATGCCTCATTCTATTGTTTTTGATAAATATCCCACTTTCACCAGCAATTTTTTGGCAAGAACTGTTCAAGCTACAGGGCACCTAATTGCATCTCAGCACCGCATATCATCCCCAAATTGATGGTCAAACTAAAGTTGTGAACAAGTGTTTGGAAACATATTTGAGGTGTTTTGCATCTGAAAGGCAAAATCAATGGGTTGAATGGTTAACCCTAGTTGAATGGTGGTACAACACTTGTTACCATACAACTACTCTCATGATTCCTTTTGAAGTAGTTTATGGACAAAAGCCACCTTCAATTCTCTCATACATGCCCGGTGTCTCGAAGGTCCAAGTGGTTGACCAAACTCTTACAATTCGAGAGGCTATTCTTTGAACCCTCAAAGAGAATTTGGTCATGGCTCAGAATCGCATGAAGCAACAAGCATATCAAGGTCGCTCAGAACGTCACTTTGTTGAAGGGGAGTGTTTCTTCGACTACAACCTTATAAGTGGACTTCACTCAAGGCTGACCATTGTCAGAAACTAGTGCCCAAATTTTATGGTCGTTATACATTTCTCAAGCGTGTGGGACATGTGGCCTATCAATAGTTAGCTTTGCCCAATCATTCTAAGTTCCATCATGTTTTTAATGTCTCCTACTTAAAGAGGGTGATTGGAACTAAGTGCCAAAGTCAAACCAGTCATCCCGAGTTGGATGAAGAAGGCTCCATCTGGTTGCAGCCATAAGCAGTCTTGGACCAGCGTGAGCGTCGTCTCTGTCAGCGCACCATCAAGGAATTGTTAGTACAGTGGAAAGATACAACTCCAACAGATGCCACCTAGGAGCCAACTACCATTCTGCAACAATTTCTTCATCTCAAGCCTTGAGGACAAGGCTGTGTTTTAAGGGGGAGGGCATGTTAGGGACCTAACCTCTCTAACCCCTCACATAGGTAGAATAATACATTTTCCATGTAATAAATGCCAATGTTAATAAGGCCTAGTAATAAGGAAGAGTAAGTCAAATGTAAGAAGACCTAATAGAAGCTTCCGCTTCTAGAAGATCTTCCTCTAGATTGTTCTTTTGGTAGATAGATTTAGTATAAATATAAGTCGAGGGCATGATAAGTTTTTGTCTTGAGAATTATTGTAATAGAGCATTGCTCTACTAAAGGTTGCCCCCTCAGGCAAGTGAACATTGTTTCTTATCAATAAAGGTATTATTTTGGTGTTGTGGTTTCATCTATTGTGTTGTTCCATTGTTATTCTCGCAATATTTATGTTTTCAGCTATTATAATAGATCTGGTACCTTACAATAGAACACTATCAAGTACTAAGGAATTTGAACCAAAGAGTGGATATTCTGCCAAAAGAAACTTGTGGTTTGGCCCAAGGGATGTTAAAAGAAAATCACGCTTACGAAATCAAGCATTTACCATAATTCTAATGTTTTGAATCACACAATTTTTTGAGAGACTCTCCAATCCATTGCATGCATTTTCAAAATTCCCTAGGAACCAGTTCAGTGGGGTCAATGGGGTCAATTGCAAGACATGATGGATATACTATGCAACAGAGTGCTCATAAGCCAATTATGGACATAGGTGCCTAGAACTAACTAGATATTGCACTTAAACTTTCTTAACTCAGGTTTTCGAATTTTTTAAAACTCTTTGGTGCTTTGGAACTATGTTAGAATATATATTTGTAAGTGTCTTAAAAAAAAAATACCATAAAGATAGCAAATGTATTTTTCTTAAAGAAAGACTGAAATTTTGTACCAATTTAGACTTCTATTGATTTACTACATTGTGCAAGACTAAAATTTTGTAACAATTTAGACTTCTTTAACTATATTGATGTACTACAATGTTGTGTCTTAATGCACAATTTTGTTAAAAAAAAAACAACCATTTCTACTTAAAAACATTATACATAAACCCACAAAATACACAAATATGTGTAGACTATCATCTAGTGTTTTTTTTTTTTTTAAATAAAAAGGGTAGTACCTATTATATTAGCAAAAAGGAAATTACAGTGTCCATTGTTGCCGCCGGCTGTCCTGCCTGAGCAGGAAACCAGGACAGCTGGGTGTTCTGTGCCAGGTGCAGTCGTATTTTCAAGTTATACAAGTGGGTGCCCTGCCCGAGGGAAACCAGGGCTAATAAGCTAAAGAGTTTTAAAACAGAGGCCATAGCTAGACAAAAAGTAATTGAACATTCTAACTAAACTAGACAGCATAAAGAATCCTAACCAGGAGCCTCGTTCCTCCTCTGACGCCAGCCTGCCGGGAGCAAGTACGCATATGCGCACGTCGGGCACTGTCGCTTTGGAAAGCTCTTGGAATAGGCTGCAAAAAGCATGTCCAACCGTTGGTCCATCTCGGCTAGGCGGAAAGCTTGGTCTTCCATCAGATGTCGGAGCTCAAAGATGAGTGGGAGATACCGAAAATCCATGACTGGAGGCTGGTCTGGTCCCTTATTGTCGTTGAACGTCCGTGTGCTGGAGTCCCCCGCTTCTCTAGTTGGCATTCCTGCTGGCTCTCCCATCCCTGTGGTGTCAATGGGAGGGACTTCCTCCTCCACAATGCAGAGTGGGAAGAGGTCCTCCGTGGTGGCTACGTTGAGGTTCCCCAGGGTGTCTCCGGGCGGTGGCCTTGTTGCTTCTGCGCAGCCGAGTGGGGGGTGGTGCTGCAATGCCTCTTCCAAGCTGATTTCTTCGATAATTGCCATGGGTGGCATCTAAGTTCTTTGCTTGCGTCGGGTGGAAGCCAAAGCCAATGCTCGTTCGAAATTACGAATTCGCTTGCGTCGAGATTCAACCCTGTACTAGGCTGCCCCTCTGCGGGATTTCCCCCGGAGCCTGGGCATGGTTCGAGCTCCTATCCTCTGATTTAGCCTCTTAAGCTTCACAATTGCGATGGAGATTAGAAAATTGAAAATGGCCGGAATGAACAACGCAATGGTCCGATACCTAAGCTCCTATTCATCCTTGCGATGGCGCCTGTATCATATTTGTCCGGGAGCCATTAAAGAATTTGGGTGGTAGAACTTCTAGCTGGTACACTTCCCTCGTCTTGAGAGGGCTGTCATTGGAAGTGGTTGAGGGTGCGAATAATGAGCTGAATTAGTGCTAGAATCATAGGTTGATATAAATGGAGCATCCAGGCGGTCAAATAGATGTGTTTCAGTGGTAATCACCCCATCCGGGGGGACTATCATCTAATGTTAGCTTAATAAATATGTCTATAATGATATGAAATGTTCATTTTGGCTTGTATGGAAAACTAATTATTTTTGGCTTAAATGAAAAACTAATTACAATTTTTTGTTTGGCTTGTATAAAAAACTGATTACAAATTAAAAAAAATTGAATTAATTAATGGTATGTAAAATTTATTTTATTCGAAATTTAAAATGGTATGTAAAATTTTGATTATTCGAAATATTCATAGATATTATTCGAAATATTTCTAGATTTTTATAGTAGAATAATCTCAAATTCCCCCACACTAAAAAGAAATTATAATCAGATATGAGTATAATGATAATAATAAAAATATTTCTTTATCTTATTAAAAAGTAATGGCAGTGAAAGAAAATTAGAATTAAATATGAGTAAAATGATAATTATTAATAAAAAATATTTCTTTATCTAATTAAAAAGTAATGGCACTGAAAAGTTATGAAGTATGTGGAAATAGAAAGATAAAATGTCATGATCCTAACTATTTTAGGTTTTTTTTGTTTAATTTTTGTTTGTTGGTGAAGAGTATTTGGATCTATTTTTTTTTTTTTTTTTTTTTGTTTAATTTTTGTTTAAAATTTGGTGAGAAATTGTTGGATCTATAGATTTGAGTGGTTAATTTTGTATAATGCGAGTGCTTGAGGGGTTTTTCATTACGCTGAATCCATTTCTGCATTCATAAATGCAATTTAAACAATACAAATTTGTGATTTTGTGCAGATTTATGTCGTCGGATTCCAGTCAAAAGGGCCAAAACGTAGAACAGTTAGGCAACATCGATAAAAATTGTCAAGTGTTTTTTTTATGAAAAGGCTATACTTAAAGATTTTGACTTTTTCTACTTTGCTTAATCCATTTTTGCTTAATGTACAAATGGATTAAGCACTCTCGAATATCCCTATTAACACTTGATTGTGCAATATTAACATTTGATATATGTGACTCCATCAGTTGAAAATGATTCCTATCATATTTTAGGCGAACAAGATTGGCCTTCCCCCTTGTTATTCTCAGTGACTAGAAATGGGTCATTCCATAGCACATTTATACCATGCCTTTTTTATGTACTCTGAATCCTATTTGCGATTCAAGAAGAGGTCAAAATTGTATATTAAGGATTGGGATTAGACATTTCATGTGAATCTAGTGAGAGGTACATCAAGGTTAGTCCATAGCCCCAAATCCAATGAAGTAGGCAAGTCGATGATTAGAAAAGTAGAAATTGAGGAGCACATTTTTATGTACCCTGAAGCCCGAGTCAATGATTGGAGAGGTAGAGGGGCAACAGGTGCAGGGGGAGTGTTTTATGACTCTGATGGAACATAGGAGATTTTCTTTGCTTGGGGCCTTGGTTATTCTTCAAACATTCAAGCCAGTGCCTTGGTTATTTTCACGGGTCTAAAACTTATAAGGGAAGATCAGAATAAAGATCTCATTGTAATTGGCAATTTTGAATTGGTCATCAATGGCCTTCAAAATCTTAAAAAATGTAAGCACCACAATCTGCAAAGAACTTATCAAAGAATCATCAAGGAAGGGGAGAAATTTCACTCAATTGAATATTTTCATGTTCTTCGTCCCCAAAATAGCAAGGTCGTCATACTTGCTAAAGAAGCTAGGTCCCTAGAGTAAGGGCATATCATGTTAAATGGGGTCCATTCCATTCAACACATACATTAGGATGATTCACTTGGTTTTAAAAAGTTGTGGTGATTTGACCCTTCCCACCATGAAATGAAAGCAAACGTCATCGACTAGACACGTGACACTCCCTCGTTACCCACGACTAAATGGAAGCACCATTTGACGCACTACACGTTCACCACACGCTCCATTTATTAAACAAGGCTGCATGGCAGCGTATACCTGCCGCTATGCAGGTATAATAAAATAAAACAATAGTTGTATTGAATCCACCGCATGTGTCGAAATGAATAATAAATTCATTTGTTGAATATGGTAGGCAAGCGTCATCTCATTAAAGGACGTTGAATATCCTTCCACAGCTGTTGAAAATCCTTACGTAGACGCTGCAATAAGAGATGCATTTGAACAACTAATCACAATTTAGAAAAATGTTTTAAAATAATTAAAAAATCAAATTGTAATGTTATACCTTTAAAAATGCTCAAAACTATTTTGGTTAAACCCCAACTAATAGACGATCAATAGCATATCCAATAATATATACCACCACAAGCGGCAGGTATAATAACCAAATCTCTTCACATTATTTTGAATGATCTTAAAAAAACCCAATTTCATAAAACATTTAGATTATACATTGTAAAACGCTCAAATTTATATTTAAGGTTAACACTCAAAATTTGTAATATAAAAATAAAACTTATATTTAAGTTTAACCCTTAAAAAAATTGTGAAAAAAAAAATACAAATGCCATCAACTTTGAATTGTACAAAATATTATATTAATTTATTTTAACTTTAACACTCAAATAATTGTGAAAGAAAAAGTACAATTGTCATCCATTTGAATCCTACCTACAAAATATTATTTTATTTTATTTAAATGTGCCTAGGAAAAAGGTACCCATTAAATGAGAACAAAAAAAAAA